>JANSTV010064274.1:0-23721 GCA_027564135.1 Lestremia cinerea
ACTTTTTGGCTACGCGATATCTACGACCTGGTACGTTCACGAAAAATCCCCGTTATTCGATTTATTAGAGAGAATTCTCGTTTCAGACGTTTTGTCCCAGCGCGGACTGGTCATTTTGCGCCAAATGACTGAATCTCACGCGAAACTGTGCTTTCGAGACGTCGTTAATCGGTTGGTGAGCTTCTTTGTGGATCGAAAAATTAGAACTGAATGAGAATTGATTGCAGGATTGATGTCGTCAATTGCATCTCCATCGTGGAGAAATACATTGCAGGAATTTTTGGAGTTGGGACTTCGACAGCACCGCAAATTTACGCTGTTGCGGACATCGGAGAAGTAATTCGTTTGCGTTGAAAAGTGGAGATGAATTTGATAAAAATATTCCTCGACAGGTTGAATCCTTTATGGCAGAGTTTGAGAATTGGCTGAACAAATATTTGGAGCGCTTCGAAATTGCCTCTACGTGGACATGAATTTACAGAAACGGAAGACCTTTTGGGAATTTTTGAAGGAAAATATAATTTAATTTTGAATCAATAAATAGCTTTGTACATCATTTGCTGCCCCCAATCGCCCCTTTCTATCTTGTTTCAGCAATCCCCCCCATTTTTCCAAGGGAATTCATAGGTAATCGACCATTGCCTTGACGACTTCGAACGTTTCTCTGGCGGTGGTCTCGATGTAGGACGGAGGCAGTAGGAATCCATGTGTGCCGGTGTCTCTCAGCTCCAACGCGTACGAGTACTTGATCCCAACGTCATACATTGCATATTCATCGGACGAGCCAGACTTCGGCTCGAACATTTCATTCGTTGTGTCGATCGAGTAGCGAGCGGAGGAGGCGAGCCCCCTCAGGGCGTCCATCGCCACTTCAGCCATGTCGAGGGAGTCATGAGACTTGTGTACGCTACTGTACGAGGAATTCGCCGTGCTCGGGTACGACATGAATTGGCCGTAAGAGTGAAGCGACAGGAAAATCTGCAAGAAATGCCTGTTAATTCAAATTCAACAGCTGGTGCATCGAGAAGCCCTTACGCTCAGTTGCTTCCGATTTTCTTGAAGAAAATTTGACAACGACTTGGTCTCTGGTTCCGAAAACGCCTTTGATCCAGCGTAGGAGTCGCTGCAGGGAGACGCAGACGAACCCTCACCGTTCCAAGACCTCGCCCAATTGCGGTTAGGATCCGTTCCGAAGCAATGATCTACCTCCTTCGTCTTATCCTTCTGTAGCCAATTCAAGCTGAAAGCGAGAAAAGGAGATCGAAAAGTCGAAATCGAATGCTTTGAGGAAACTTACGCCATTGACAACACCGATTCTCCGTTCTCTAAGTACTTCGATCGAGTCTTCTGCCACATACGATCGTAATCGTGGCTGTAGACGTAGCCGTCTGGATTCAAGACCGGCATCAAGAACCAATCAACTGAGCGGATCGTTTCGGCTTCAGTGTCTGAAAGTCGAGAAGAAGTCAGTTGATGAATCTGTAAGGAAATCAATCGTGTTTGATAGAACCATTTCGATTGAGGGTCACCAGTTCGCGGATGATCCACGTTGCTACCGCTGGTGTAATCCATTCCCGTCCGTGGACTCCAGCTTCAATGAAGATACCCGGCTTGGTCGCCTTTTTCTTCCTTCGGAAGTTGTGTTTCTTGGTCGGCTTCGGGGCGTATTCAAATTGCTCAAAAGAGATCTGTGAAGAGATCAAAACGCTATTCCGAGACTGCCAGTCAAACCACTGAATCTTACTTTAACGACGATAAGTGGCCGTCCCTCGAAGCTTCGTCCAATATGAATAAGCTCCACCACGTCTGGATATGTCCTCTGGAGGTAGTCATAAAACTTGGTGATATCCTCGTATTCGTGGTAGCGATACCACGTCATCGGATGCCCCTGATCCATCTCCATTTGGACCTTCTGGCGCCGGGTCATCGGTGGGTTCTCGTATTTGATCGCCTTCTCCAAGTCCCAAATGACGACATCGTAGGCAATGTTTTCATAGTCCATCGCCTCTTTCACTTCTGTCGCCATGGTTGGCGCCACCAAAATATCATTTGGTCCTCTGAAATAATTGGTAGTTTTGAACTGCGATCGAGAGCTGCCCAGACTACACCTACCGCATTGCTGGTCCTTTCCACCATTGCAAGCGTTCTCCCTCCATCATCGTCTTGTATTCTCTCAAAAATCGAATTTGGTCCTCGGTGCTGGGACTCAGTCGCCAAACCTGATAGTTGTGGTAGTGCTGCCGACGCGGGAGGATCGTGTTATCAGTTTCCGGCTTCTTTGTCGTGGACGTCGCTATGTGACTCGCCAGGATACCCATCCAGTTTTGAGGGTTGTGCAAGGGGTTTGAGATGGCCAGGAAGGGACGTGGTGTTGTCGAAGTGGTCGTCGTTGTGGTTGCCGGTGTTGTGCTCTTGCCCCAGAATCCAAACATCCAATCTGGAAATCAAGAAATGAATTGTTTGATCTTCTCGATCCATTCGAACTTACTTGAGTTGTCCGTTTCGATCGCTTCCGTGGGTTTTTCCGTCGCTTCTTCGCTGCTACCGAACCAATTAAAGATGTTGCTGGATCTCGTTGTCGTCGGTGCCTTCACAGTGGTCTGACTCTCGTCTTCCGGCGCACCAAAACCGAAATTATACCACTTTGCTTCTTTGTCTTCCGATTCATCATCGTAGTTCCCGTAGTCCTCGTAAAAATTGATGGAAGGCTTCTTCGGTTTTCGTAGATCACCTCGCGGAGTTGTGCTTCGACGAACAATCTGATGTTTATTTTCGTCCTCCTCGTCATCCTCGTCAACGTCGTTGTCGTCTTGGAAGGAGAACCCTCTAAAGAAAGGAATTGATGGTACGTAGCTCTTCACTGAGGATACTACGTTGCTAAACATGTCTCCCATTTCGGGCAATGAGAAATCATAGTCGCCGCCGTCATCATCATCTTCATCCTCATCGGAGGAAATTGTCTGCTTTCTCTTTTTCTTCTTCTTCAAAGTCAGTCGTTTTTTCTTGTGGCTTGTAACTGGCCCTCCCACATCTTCCGCGTAGTCCTCAATGCTAGCGTCGTCTTCCTCCTCGGTGTCTGCTCCGCTGTCACTGTAACTGTCCTGAAAGGGTTACCCCAAAAATAACCTTCAATTCAAATGAAAAGGGCACCTCGAACTCACATCCATGCTGAAGCCGCCACCTTCCAGGGCGTCGTAGTAATAATCGTCGTCACTTTCATCTGCGCTGTCTGCCTCTTTTGTGTCTGAATCGGACGACGGATTAATGACCTCTACCGACGGTTCCTTGCCAACATACTCGCTGGTTACGTGAATCTGCGTCGTCAGCTTCTGATTTTTGTTGTAGATTGCCTGGGTGCTTCGTGATTCCGGGGCCGGCGTGACGAAAGTGCTGTCAATAATGGTGCTCCGCTTGACCACCGGCTTGTTCTTTCTGAGCCGCTTCCGTCGATTGGTGCGATCGTCTCCTCCATCCTGTCGCTTTGATTTACGTGTCGGTCGTTCCGTATCCGTGAAAGCCTCTTCGAAAAAGTCATAAACACTTTCAAACGTATTGCCAATCATCGACACTACCGGAGGATCGACGTAAACCGTTTTTACTTTTTGCTTTGGGGTCGTCGGCTTTGGCTTTGACGTTGGCTTCACCTTGGGTCTTTGCGGTGGTCGAGTCGTAGCCACAGGACGATGCGGAGCCGAGGGACGTTTCAAAACTGCCTGTGGTCGATAAGCCACGGGATGAGATGTCGTTGACTGAAACACTGACGGATCGATTTGAAAGTTCTGCCATTCCTGCATGTCATGAATGGGCACTTCGTGCGTTGGGAATCGACTCTGGAAATCCGGAATTTTGTCTTTCAAATCACAATCCAACACAAACTGCACTTTCAATTCTTTCGAGTCTTTCGAACTCGGCAACGGTTTTCGATGAATCGGTCGCCGTACGACATTTTGCTCAATCGGCAGAGGAGTTTCCGACTCTACCAACAATCCCTCAGTTACGTCTCCGCCACTGGCGAATCTCTGGCCCACTACCGCGATCGGCTGAGACGTTGTCGATTTTTCCTCGGCGAATTTTAGCATCGGATACCTCGTCGCCTTTGACAGAGAATCATTTTCCGTCATTGGTTCATCGGTGGCCCATTTAAAATTGTGTTTCGTCACCAGCATTGCGTGCGACGGTGATTTCGTCGTAGCTTGTTGTTCGTCGGCATTTGTGGTTGTGATCTAAATTGAATTGTTTATTTGAACTCTGATATTTATGATCTTATCAGCGTGCACCAAAGTGACAAGTGCCATCCTCTTGACATTGCAGACATGGAATTCGCTCACCTGAGTGTTTGTGTATCCAATCGCCGTTGAAGTGTCGTCATGATCGGAAATATCCACCATTTGGTTGTTTATGAAAGCACCACGCATTCCCGCACCCGTCACTGTCATCAGCCCGCAAATCCACAGCCCCAGCACAAATGGCATAGCCAACGAAACAGAGAGCGATTGCTGCATCTTCATACTCCCCAAGACGAATTTCTTTCACTTCTCAAATCAAAAATCACAACTCGAGCACGGCATGCATCTTCACTTCGCGAACAGTCAACGGAAAATAATCCAAATCGTCGAATGCAAAATGGTTTTTTCTTTCTTTGCAAAACAATTGAAGAAGAACGACCAGCGGTTTTTATTGGTGATTGATTGAAGCATAACTAATAATCGGTACGCTGTCTCATGGCGGCTCTGTCTCCGGTAGGTGATTCCAATGGCAATGCGCATCGCAAGAATGCTAAGTAGGGCTTGACAACTGAAGTGCTTTGTTTGAAGACGTTATCGGCACATTTTTCTACGTCGATGAGCTACCACGATTTGAAAGCCATTAAAAAGAGATTTCAGCGTTTGAAATGAAACCGAAATCGCATTTTTGATGACTTCGTTCTCGTTTTCTCCGTCAAGTGAATTTGGTTGAAGATTCGAATCGAGTCACCCAAACTCATCTCCAAGAGGTCCTTTTCGAATGAAGACAGAAGAGTGTTCCTGCTTTTATCAGCGCCGACCATTCTGGCCAGACCTAAATGGCGACATTGACTCCGGTCCATGGCCAACAAAACCAAATTTCACTCAAAATCTAACCCGGCCATCATTCAACATACGTTCATCGTGTCATTACGTTCAATTACGGTTGAAATCCGTTCAGCGGCATTGATTTCGAAATAAAATCCAGCAATTGAACCGAATGACAAGAGGCTTAATATTCAGACCGTAACCAGATGAGCGTGCGCCCGCGTTCATGTGTTTGTGTATATGGACAAATTGGTGGCCGGGCGATGTGTCCATTTTTGCGCGATTATCGCTTGCGACCGGTGACATTCTTGGACGAGAACGAATGCGTCGTCGTCGTCGCCGTTCCAAATCCACTCGAAACAACAAAGCCGGTCACTCGGATCTATTTTGGTGCGGCATCTCAATTGAATCGACTGAATCATCATTGTTTGGTGAACAATGAACTCTTTATCGGCATCGCATTCACTCGCGCCATCATTTCGATTATTTTCGAGGGCAAAACAGCGATCGCGCCAAAGCAAGAAAGCCAAAGAAAATTCACAAAGAAATTCATCGTTTGACCAAAAATAAACAATCAATCGGCTATCGGCAATCTCATCGAGTGAAATTGTAAATTCCAAATGAGCTGGCTGGCGTTGGCTCATTACTGCCGATCGGTCTCATGTGTGCCAAATATTTGTAATTCAACGAGTACCGTCAGCAGCAGCCCAGTCAACAAAATGGCAAATTGTGAATAATTGAATTTCGTCAAGAGTTATTCTAATCGAGCGCAACCAACACATTCGGCTTTCGAACGAGTTTCGATTCCATCGACGGATAAACCAGACGTCGTTGCATAGCAATCGATCCAAATAAGCCACTCAAACAGGTGTTTTTCATGTTTTAGTCTGTTTTCGGGGCCCAGCATGTCAACCAAATACTCGATCGTTCCTTGCGATCGATACGATCACTATTATCACTGGGATTTGTGAATGAAACTCGCATTGGATGGACGAAAATCTAAATACTCGTTCTGGACATTGATGCCAACTGGTTCTCGCTGGTTCTAACGTTTTCCATTTACTTTCGATAATTGCCATCGCAGTTGAAGATGGAAGAACTCGATCGGGCCAAAGCCGAAGTGCGCAAGGTCACTTTGAAACTGAAAAACGTTCGATCCAGTTTTTTTTTGTTCAACTGGCCATCGATCGAATTGCCTTCTTCGGGCCACCGTTCAAAGTCCAAAAATCGCACAAACTTTCGTATTCTCGCGTTGATCGATGTTTTGCGACGTCATCGAATCGCTAAAGTATGATCTCTTGCGAGAACGAACGGATAGCTCTGTTCAAGTGAATTGCGCTGCAGTCGACAAACGACGCTCATTACATCTAACGACGCCTGAACAATTGATTATTTACATTTATCAACGGTTATCAACAGCATGTGTTTGCTCAACCGATCATCCGAATGATTATTGTCACCTTGTCAAATACGCATCATTCGTTTCGGTGTTCACCTGCAATCAGACGATAATCAACAATCGTCGTATTTGCCGTCAAAGCATTATGTTTCGCTCATTTGAATTTCAATTTGAATGATTCTCGTTTGTTTGCTTCGACTTGTCTTATTTACTTCTGTTATTTTCCGTGAACGAGATAAATGTTACGGCTAATGGCCGATCGAGCGCAGTCGGTCATCAGTTTTATAGGTTTCGGTGGTCGAAGGTCGCCTTGCGTATGACGGCCCAGCTAGACAATGTCTTCCTTCTTATTCGGCTGGTTAGCTTCCAAGAATCTACACCCCGATCCTCAGAGAGTCTGCCAGTGGCAATCAGCTCAAAGTCACCAGCAAGAAATGGCACTGGAGAGTTTCTATCATTTCGTCACATGCTCCGTTCACAAAGGTGTTATTTATCGTATCGTCAGCCAATAACAACAATGTGATTCAAATCACCAACACGCAGCCGCCAGCACGCTAACCGCTGTGCCTCTGTGTGCGTGCGTGTTCTTTAGCTGACGAGCGCGTCGAGTGTGCGATTGGCACAATGGTACAATTATACAATATTGTTTGGGCTTTAATCAGTCGGCTTCGCGCGCTCGTTCAAGCTATTTGACTTCCACCCAGACACAGCGTAGTGAACCATCGTCGCGAAGAGCACGATCGATTTGCGCTTTGATCGACGTGCTGATGTGAATTGTTCGGTTGCACATTCGAGTTGAAAAAGTGAATCGTGAAACATTACCCGTACGCGGTAGGTATCGAAGGCGAATATGGATTAAAAGCCTCAGGGAATCGCGGGCCTTGTGAATGTGATCGTTTCGTGGGGATTTCGAAAGTTTTCTCTTTGTTTTTTGCTGCCTTTTTTTAAAGTTCTGGACTGGCTGAAACCAGTTCGATCGCAGAATTATTCGGTTGAAAGTCGAGAATTCGAATTTGATGGAATACCAGTGGCCATTCGGACCACACCGTGTGAATTTCAACGGTTGATCGCTCAACAGGATCGAGAACGTGCCAGTCAGTGATTTCCGTTCGCATAACGAAAAATTGGCAAAACCTTCGAGCTCGTTCGCTAAGCGATCGCATCGCGGGAATGAAAATGCCTGACATTTTGAAACGGACGCTTATTTGTACGTGATCCGCTCATTGAATCGACGACTCGCTCGTGCTTTCATCAACACAATTGCGGCGAGTGACATCGGTGCGTCGCACCAGCAAGGCTGAGGAAAGTTTTTGAACGCAATGACATTGAATTTCAAACGCAACGAAACACACCACTACGCTCTCCACCTGTTGTTCTGGCGTTTAACCGGAACCCGATTGCTTTGTTTTGGGTTTTTTTTCTCTGTTTTGTTTTGCTTTGTTTTGCTTTCGATTCGTCGCTGCGATTCCACCTCAAATCGCATGTGAACAATCAAAAAGCCGCATCGAATCGCAAACAAAGCTGCTGACCGTTTTTTTTTTTGCGCTGGAGCGAAATTGATGCGAAATAGCGATTGGGATTTTAGCGAACGAAATTGTTGTTTTCTGTGGACCGAATGGCCAAGCATTTCGTCGAATTTCGTGCTTCAATTTGCTAAAATGACGTAACTCGCATAATGAGCGAACGCGCGACGAAAACCAGTTCGGTGAACGCGAAAATTCCGTGAAATCCATTAGAGTAACGCTGCGTACCGGTTTCTGTCCAAAATGCACGCTTCATTGTCGATCAAAGCCCATTATTTTGGTCGATTTCGTGGAATCGCATCGCTTGTTTTTGTCGAACGCGATCTCGGTCAGAGAGATGCGACGCAGCCTCGTCATTGGAAAGGAATTCTCTTTCGCGTCAACCAGCCGCTGACTGTATTCGAACGAATCGCAGGTAGTCGTTGAATTGACGGATGCGATCAGGTGGTCGTTTTTTGCAAGCTTTTCAAAGCTAAACAAATTCCGATGCAACACAACAGATAAATAGCTCCATTCATGCAAATTTCTTGTGTCATTAACGTTCTAATGGCTCATTCGCGTTTGACGACGGAAACGAACCAGCAAATTTGTCGATGCTCCCGAATCGCTCGTTTCAACTAATTGCATTTTTTTAAATGTCAACTACATTCTGTCTATTGTTCGATCAGAATGCAGCTACAGGTGGCGGTTATTGCGGCGGTGCGATGCGCATCCCATCGTCTCAGTTTCGCCAGAAACCACTTCTAAGACGAAAACGTTTCCTCATTAAATGCCATTTGGATTTCGGACGCGTTAAATGGACGCAAATTATCCAAAATATTCGTCAGCCGATCGCACAGCGCGCCTCCACAACGATTTCGTTTGTGGCTCGGTCAAGCTCGGCGTCGGCGTCATCATTATCGTCGAAGCTAATTGTTGTATTTTTGTGTGAGAAAATTGCTGTGTTTGTTGCGTTTGCCATTGTTTCGGTCAAATACAGCGCTTCGAGCATAAAAGACAGGAAAATCCCACTTAAAATCGTCAATGGAGGTTCTTTTCATTCATTTGCTTTTGCCGGGCTTGTCGGTTGCATTGTAACCGCCATGCACATGCATTTTTCGTTTGTCACGTTCAAGGACTCGGGTCGCGAATGCGTGCTTCAGTTCGATATTTGGGTTATTCACGAGCGAGACAACCAACTGCTCGCCATTCGACTGACTAGCTGTTGTCCGTGACCGCCGCTATGCAATCGTAGTCATCGAAACGCTTCAAGCACGCTAGCGATAACTCTTCGACAATTATTTGATTTGGAATTTATCTCTGAGGGGCTGCTTGAAAGCGTCACTTTGATTACGATGTGCTGCCGATTACTTCACATGGGCGAGTTGAGCCAACAACTTGGCGTCTAGAAATGGCTTTTTTGAAGGAATTTCCCCACGAGTTTCGTCACGTTGGCAGAGTTGATAGCGCGCGGAAAGATTTATAATGAAAGAATTCGAAAGCTCTTCGAGTGGAAGTTATCGCATTCATGAACTTTTCTTCTGCTCAGTTATCAATTTCCAATCAATTTTCAAGTACTCAATCTACTCTGCAGGCACGTCCACACTCAACACTGTCACTCCTTCTGCTGAGTTAAGAAGCCAAACATCACAATGGATATGCAAATGACCGAGAAATCCGGAAGTTGTTTTACAATTTCATCAAACGGAGGTAATTTTGAAATAACGGTTTATTGACTCATTGCTCCTCATTCATTCGCTGATCAATTCAGTGGAAGCACCTTCGGACCTCATTGTTCATTCAGAACCATTCATTCCGATTCAATCTCATCTTCAAATGAATTTCTTTTTCCAGAAAACAACATGTCGTCGACGGCGAACATTGTTCAAAACACGGGGAGCAGCCATCCAGCAGCCAAAGCAAAGCCAGCGGGTAACGCGCATGGCATTCAGGCAGATCATCCAACTTCGTAAGCTCAACTACATCACGTCGCGTGACACAGACGATTAATTGTGTCCCTTCAGATTTTTAGAAACGCTGATGCATTTGCTGAGAGGAAATATTGGCGCGGGGGTGTTTGGAATGGGCGATGCTTTCAAAAACGGTGGCCTGATATTGGCGCCCATTCTAACGGCGACCATTGGCCTGGTCTGTGTTCACTGCCAACACGTTCTGGTGAGTTTCTGGCCCGAGGTCCTTGTCATTTTGAAACGACTAATCTTTTTCGAATCTTGCAGTTGAATTGCGCTCGGAAGCAACGGGACAAACGAACGGATCAATCCACAGACAAATCAGTGGTGGAAGACGACCCAGACTTTGCCGAAACCGTTGAATTGTGTTTCGCAAATGGACCACCTCCACTGCGGAGTTACTCGAGCTTTGTCAAATTCCTCGTGAACGTGTTCATTTGTGTGACGCAACTGGGATTCTGTTGCGTGTATTTTGTGTTCATCGGTACCAATTTCAAGCAGGTGCGTTTCAAATTACTCTTTCGAATGGCCAAAAAGCAGCTTATTCGGTTTGAATTGCATCTCGGCAGATTTACGATCACATGTTTGACACGGAGTTCACCCTGTGGGCGCGAATGCTGTTGATTATGGTGCCTGTGCTGCTCTGCTCATTGATCACCAATCTCAAATACTTGGCACCTTGTTCGACAATCGCTAACATCTCCATGGGCACAGGAATGGCGTGCACGTTCTACTACGCGTTCCAGGACATGCCGAGCCCGTCGGAACGAGAGATGGTCGGACAATTGTCCAACATTCCGCTGTTCTTCGGGACGGCCATTTTTGCTTTTGAAGGGATCGCCCTGGTGCTGCCGCTGAAGAACGCTATGAAGAAGCCGTTGGCGTTCGATCGCCCCGTTGGTGTGCTAAATATTGGCATGATCTTCGTGACGATCCTCTTTACCGCTTTTGGATTCTTTGGGTATCTCAAATGGGGTGACAGTGTTGCCGGAAGTTTGACGTTGAATCTACCCCAGGAAGATCTGTGAGTAGAAACGTTCACAGTGAAAGCTTGGAAAACTCATTAGCTTGATTTTAGGTTAGCGCGCATCGTCAAGGGCATGGTCTCGCTGGGGATGCTTCTCACTTATCCGCTTCAAGTAAGGCAATAATCGATCCCAGGTCAATCCGAATGGAAAAAACTCGATTGTTCTGTGAACGGACAATTTGAATTAAATTTTGCGCTTCTTCTTCTTTTTCATAGTTTTATGTGGCGATTCAAATAATGTTTTCAGCTTTACAAGAGAGCCAGGGACCATTTAAACATCCGCTAGGATGCGAACTCATCTTCAGATGCTTCTGGGTGATGGTCACTTGTGAGTTCCAATGAGGTCCGTCCCCGAAGGAGAAGGAACTAAATCACGAATCTTCTTCCATTGTAGTCACGATCTCCGAGTTGGTGCCAAAGCTGGGTCTCTTCATCTCGCTAATCGGTGCTCTGTGCTCGACGGCATTGGCATTGGTCTTCCCTCCTGTGATCGAGCTCGTGTCAGCCTGGGGCACCTCTGAGGGTCCCAGTGCATTAGTTTTGTCCAAGAATTTTCTGATTCTACTGTTGGCTCTTTTCGGTTTGATCACCGGCACCTACGAGAGTCTCAGTGCACTCATCAAAGAGTTCACAAGTGGTAAATAGGGTCTGTGACCGAATTCATCAAATTGTATTGATTTAGGTTCACCTTAAGTTTAGTTTCTAATTCTATGTTTAATTGTAAATAATAATAAATTTGTTCAAACGGCTGAAGATTTATTGTTTGACTGTTTGATAAATGTCAAGGTGATCATTTTCAGTAAACGAAATGATGCAATTCGAACAAATCATGATTTGTTTGCTATCAAACATTCCACCGAATCGCAATATTTTTTTGTTTACCCTTTTGGCATCGGATTTATATCACCCTCCATAAACATTATCACGCGATTAACGATTGAAGTCAGCGAGGCACAGAGACACTTTTCGAAGGATGGTGATGAACTGACGACTTCTTAATTTGGTTTCATAATTGCTGGGCGAAAGCCACAATGAATTTCCCACAGGTGGCGCTGAATAAATTACCGCTTTTTGACGTTGCTGATGGCTGATATAGCATCGTATTCCGAACACACGCACGTGGAGTAAACAGAAAAGTGTTTTGATCCGCATTTGTCGACCAAAAATTGCTTGTTTGGATCGAGCTGAAGGGATAAACCCTCCAATTCTCGATCGAGTTCCTCAACTTTTCTTGACGATAAGCAATTTATTCAAAAATGGGTGAAAACTGTTTACAGGCGCTGCCGCAGAAGCGATTCTATCGACAGCGGGCACATTCCAATCCAATTGCCGACCACTGCTTTGACTAGTAAGTAAATGTTGAATCGAATCCAGAGACCGCTTAATTGTCCATCAAATTAAATTTCAGCCCTTCCAAGCCAAGTGAATTCGATTGGAAGACGCTCTATCCGACCATTGGTGATGACCGAGTAGAGTTTGCTGACATCGGCTGCGGGTACGGAGGCTTTTTGGTTACTCTCGGCGAGCTCTTCCCAGAGAAATACGCAATCGGGATGGAGATTCGTGTCAAAGTCTCCGACTATGTCATGGATCGCATCTCAGCCCTGCGCGAACTCCATCCCAACCAGTACGGAAATATTGCGTGTATGCGCACGAATGCCATGAAATATTTGCCGAACTTTTTCGCTAAAGGCCAGTTGACAAAAATGTTCTTCTTGTATCCGGATCCGCATTTCAAGAAGTCTAAACACAAGTGGCGCATCATCAACACAGCCCTCTTGACCGAATACAGTTATGTGCTGCGGGAAGGGGTAAGTTCTGAAGGGATTTTTGGCTGGCTTGGTTCGCTGATTTCGTTGTGACATTTCAGGGCCTGGTCTACACAATCACTGACGTCAAGGACTTGCATGAGTGGATGGTCGACCATCTGGCGAGGCACCCACTGTTCCAGCGACTTTCCGAGCAGGAGCTGGTGAGTCATCCCTATTTATGAGTTCATTCCTCGCAGAAACACGTTCAAAACACTCATTTTCGTTTCAGGCATCCGATCCAGTTGTTGAAAAACTGTACGAAACAAGCGAGGAAGGGCAGAAAGTGACGCGCAATAAAGGCGATAAATTTGTAGCTGTTTTTAAACGCATCGCATCCGATTAAAATTACTTGAAAATTTATTTACATTTGTTTGTTAAACAACACCCACATCGAAATGTATTTTTGCCTCGGCGAATAAAACAAATAATACTGTAAAGAGCACGGTCTGTCTCATTGATTGGAGGAAGAGCCCTCACGCGGTTCTGAGCTGGTATCATCCTGAGCGGGCTCGTTTGACTGTGGCTTCTGTTGCTTCTCGTTTTCTTCGCGCATTGACTGACGGATCTCCCGATTCGAGGTCAGCAACTCCAACAGTTGAGCTCGAATACTGTCGGCCCGAGCCTCCATCGAATCCAAGGCTGTGTTCAGCGAATCCAAATTGTTGGCGACGTTCTCGATTTCTGTGAAATAAGCACAATATCTTCAAATCACTCAAATTTCCAATTAAAATTGTGGCTTACCATTCAAATCGTCCTCGCTAATTTCACCTTCGGCTGAATTAACAACCTTCTTGATTTCGTTTTCTTTCGGTGCCATTTCCGAGTTCAATTGATTCAAACCCGAAAGGATGTTTTCCAATTGGTTCTCGAACTCTTGTTCTTTGTCACTGTTTTGAGTTTCGGCCATATTTGATATTGATGTGTATAGGCTCACACCACTAGCTGTCACGTGAATGACAATTAAACCAGATGATGCGCATGGTTGTGTGCGTGTGGTGGACAGATCTATGACAGGCTTTTCACCATTGTTTCCGTACGAATGTTTGGTGAATTTTGAATTGCCATAAAAAATTATTATCGAAGATGAATTTGATGAGGCTTGCCCAAGCGATGGGAGTACATTTTCGAAGAAAAGTTTGCGTAGAAAATTCTCAACAAGGATTTCATAAAAATTCGATTATCAAAAACTCTCTTAAAGACCAGTTTCAGATAACACAAAGCCATCAGCGAAATTTATACAAGTTTGCTCAAAGCTTTCCCAATCGCTTTCACGAACACACTCGCAATCACCACACTACACACATGAAAAGATTGGCAAAACAAAAAATACCGAAGGGCAAAAACGTCACAGCCGTCTCGCGCACGAAGGCCTTGACTCGCAGGCGAGTGTCGACAGATTGGTCGAAAGGACATTTGCCGGATGAATGTCGAGTGGAAGCGAGACGGGAGATCTGTATCGGTCGTGAGGAGCCTGTCAAAGTGAGCGTCTGATCGGAGGTTGAACGAGACGAGGTGGGTTCGCCAGGGCCTGCTTTCCGAGCCGATGGCAGTGTTCGAAACGTTAACGAGCAGTGCAGTATCAACACAAACAGATGCGAGAACACAAAATGCGAATGTTTACATACGGAGTGCACAGTGCCAGTGAAAATATGTCATTCTTCGTATTATGAACATTGTGGATATTTAAATTAAAAATTCGTTCGTTAATTTAACTGATTAAGTGGTTTCAATTGATTATTTTTGAGAAATCTAAATGTGATGTTTAAGTGAAAAGCGACGAGGAGAATCGCCTAGAAATCGAAGTGAACAAAAGGTATTTTGTGAATGAATTCGGTTACAATTCATTGATGGCCCGAACGGCAATTCGCCATTTTAAGTTTCGAAAATGGTTTTGTTGAAGACGATTTTCCGTCGGAATAATTCCATTGGTTTCGTTGCAATTCAGTGACTCGATGGCCGAATGTGGGTGATAATCGAGATGAAAGTGGTTTTGGGGTAGTAATTGAAGCTCGACGTTACGAAAATTCCGCCGAATTGAGTTTGCTGTTCGTTCGCGTTCGACTCGCGGGAGAAAATTTTCTGCTGCTGTTGGTCGACTCGAAGTGGTGCGAAATAATCGCCAGTGTCATTTCGTTGGCGAGTTTCGTCGTGGAAATTCGATAGAAAATTCGGAAAATTATTTTGTGGCCAATTTTCTTTTTCTCGCGAAATCCACCAGGCGACCGTGACCAGAGATATCTTTTTCGAGAGGCTACGCATGTCGATTGTCGATTATTCATCAGCAGCCATATTTTTGTTGTTTTCTTGTGAATGATATTTTTTTCCTGAACTTTCTATGGAAAATGAATTTTGTTTTTTTTGTTTATGAATTTTTATCCGTTTTTAATCCCAAAAATTCGGCGGAAAAATTCAATGAAATTTTATTGGAAATTTCTGAACAATTCTATCGATCGCGTTATTACGTTTCAATTCGGGCTGATGCTGTGATTGGCTGCAATGGGATTTTCATGACATCGTTACGCCTTAATAGCTTTTGAGAAGCTAAAATGCAATTCTTGTCTTATGCTTGATTTGGATGAATCGGTGCCTTTTTCGAGGTTTAATCTCAACGTCGCTTTCGGTTTTTCGTCATAGATATTCGCCATGAGTTGCTGACGGATCATTCTGGATAATCGATTAAACAAACAAAATTGAGTTCAATGCGTGATGATTATCGCAGTGGGCAGATTGGGATAATTTTGGGTTTGGTGTAATTTTCTCTTGTTGTTTTTTTTCGACCAGAATGACGCCCGGAAAAGTGAACAATTGTTCGGGAGCCAGCACGATGACGACAACGCTTCCAAATGACGATTCAGACAAGGTGATGAGTCCGACGGACAGCCGAAATATCGAGGCGAGAAAATGCAATACAAACGGCAGCTTTGCCAGTGCTGATTCGCCGAATGAGAAAGATAAAAATGATTTGCCGATCATGGCAATCGGAGTGACATCAACACCATCGACATCGGTGGCTCTTGCAACAAACAAATTGAAATTAATCGACGAGAAGCTGAAGACGGAGGTTTGTATTAATCTGGACGATCGAGTAGGAGAGAGAATAATTCTTGTTTCGTCGAATAGTCGTTTGAGGAGGAACTGCTGGGCTCACTAACCACGATGAGCAGCCCTGCGGTGCGAACAAGCGCCCGAGTTATTCAGAAAATGAAAATGGATTCAATTCGCCCGACTACTCCGCCGATGCCGGAAAAGAAGGAGCTCAGCAAAGATGATCATCATCGAGGAACGCAGAAGACGCCCAACCAAGCACGGCCCACTCGAACCATTTGGACAAACATCGAGCGAAATCTGTACTTCGAAGCGTTAAACGAGTACGGCAAGGAATTTGAGGCGATCGCTCAGTACATTAATGTCAAGCAGAAACGGAAAACACCATCCGAACCATCTTACAAGACGAAGGAGCACGTCAGACAGTTGTACCACCAGACCTTCCACAAGATCTCAAAATATTTGCGGTTTTCCGATGGTAAGTCATGGCAAAACGCCCCCTGTCCAACATTATGTTTACTGATTACCGCCTTCACTCTTCTCAGATATCAAGAAACACGTTCAGGAATTGTACGCATTGATCAACTACGGCGAAATGCGGAAAAAGGTGACGTTCGTCAATCAAAAGTGTTTGATGAAGCTGCGAGATCTCGTTTACAAGGGCTCGGTAACGATTCGTGTGAAAGGCAAGAATTATCGCATTAAAACGCCCTCATGCAAGGCACTGCGCAAGATCAACCAGCTCGAAGGTAATTTTTGGTTCGTCTCTGAGCATTCAGTCGCTTTAATTGCATCGATCTTCTTTCAGAATGGCAAGAGGACATCAAACTGCCACTCAAGGTGGAGGTAGTCTTGAAACCAGCCAACTACGATTCGTGGTACAAAGTACAGAGTCTCGCACAGAATCCTCGAATCAAAACGACTTTGCCGCTGCAGAAGCGTTTGATCAGTCTGTTCCGGACGCTCCAAATCAAATGGCGTAGTCGCGAGGCCAAGCTATTCGATCAAGCGGCCGCTTTGATCACGACGATGAATCAGAAGGTTGGCTCTGCAGCGATTGCACCTTCGACCGCAGGACCTTCATCGCAAGCGAAAAATATGGCGGAGGCATCCGGCTCGGACGTCGACAAGTCACCAATTACAAATCACATCGAGCCCCTGCTGAGCATCAGACCGCACTGCGATGCGATAATCCACAGGCCGATGGTTAATCTGACGGATTTCCTGAGCAGCAACAACATCTGCCTGAATTCTTACGAAGAACGCATTGGCGTGACGGTGCGTGGCGAGGCATTGTGTGCGGAACGGATCGCTTTCAAAGACATGATCAAATCGAGTACGAAGCGTCAACGACACGACAGCGGCTCGGAAAAGAAAAGCCCAGAACTGAAGCGCATGAAAAGCATTGACAACGAAGTTAAATGCTATGCGGATGGCAAGAAATCCACCTCAGCGAAGGACAGTTCCAGTTCGAAATCTCTGGAAGACTCCGGGACGACGGACGAAGAGAAATTCGACGGAGAATTCATGTCGAGCACCAGCGATACGGCATTGTTTGAAATCGAAGGAATCGCGCATATTGTCGAGACATCCTCGGCCGATGAATGCGATAAGGATGACGTGGAAAAAGAATTAATTAAAATTGAGCCGGTGGACGATCTGAGCAATAGCCCCACGACGCCAATGATCAAAAAGGAAGTGGATTCGATTGTACCGCTGCTCATCGTACCCGATTGCATCAAACAAAACATATCGGCCGCGGCGGCCAAAGCCAAGCGAGGTGAAAGCAAAGCTAGTTTATCGACGGCGAAGAAACGGGATCTTCGAAATGGTCACAAAGAGCCATATCGGCCACTAATCAATGAGGAAACGATCAAACAGATTCGCAAGGGATGGACGCTGGACGATGTGGGGGATATCACCATTGGCGATTTGTACATCATGTTTGGGCAGGACTCCAAAGTGCATCTGGAATACCGGTGGTGTCAGTCGATGGAACAAAAGTATGCGTCAATCGTCGAAACGGTCACAAACGATGAGAAGACGGCCAACTTGTCGCCTTCAAATGAAGCAAAGTGCTCCGCCAATGAGCTCCGGCCAAAGAGCGAGATCAGCAACAAACTGAAGCAACTTCTTATGCTGGCCAGCATGACAGAGAAAACAAAACGACGAACGAACTGCGCTTGCGGCCATTCCTGCGATCGAAGCTTCAATAAATCCAAGGTATGTCCGGTGCGCCGCTTCCAAGTAATCTCAAAGTCAATTTCTTGCTTCATTTCATGATTCGCAGAAAGACGAAGTGTTCCCGCGAAGTTTCATCTCGAATAAGATTTATCCAGCTTCGCACAACGACAGTGGTGTCTTCAGGCAACCGGTAGTTCCAATCAAAGCGGGCATGTCCCACGTGGAGGCTTACAAGCTGAACATGAGCGTGAGTACTACCAGTGTGTTTGCCGTAAGGTGAAGATTCATTAAATTGACGTCTTTTTCAGAATGCTCGCAACCGACAATCTCGATGGCTGCGTCACCGCAACAACAGACCTTCGAAGCAGGTGGTTGTGCAACGTCTACTGCCGCTTCAGCCGGGAATCGCTCAAACGTACGGAGTGGTCACGACGAACATAAACTATGGCAAGACGAACGGCAGTGCGACGTCCGCCACACCTTCGTTATTGACTTCGGAAAACTTGAGTCGGATCAATTCAAATGGAATGGGCAGTCAATCACTAATGGATATGAGTGCTCTGTTAGATGACAAGACAGAGACAGAGACAGAGGTGGACCACGAAGCAAGCAGCGATAGCAGCGACAATGGTAACAGCGATGACGTCACTGATTCCGGCATTGACGAATTTCCGGTTTCGCTCTCGCTTGCGGAGAGCGCATTGCCAATGCTCAGTTTGGATGAGCGGCTTGAGCAGCAAATGAACAACGATCCAGGAATTCAAAGCTTGATGGAGATCTCCTTGCCCTCGCCCATTTCGGCTTCCTCCAATTCTGATGATTGTAAGCGCCTCAGCGACGGTTATCCGGACGAGACCACTTAATCGAATGACCCTTTCTTCCAGATTTCATATACAACAACAGCACCCCACCGATGAGTCCAATGCGGATACTGCGCGAGTCCCCAACCGATCCGCGATGGTTCGAGGAGAACATGAACGACTTCTCGCTGAGCAGCTTCCTCGGGCATTTGGAGGCCACCTGTGAGGGCAATAGCAGACGGTCAAGGTCGCCCAACCAAGGGGTAAGTTTCCAGCGCCGTCGTAACCGCTCAAATGATTGCTAATCCAAGCATTTTCCGCAGGGTGACAGCAGCAATTTGTCCACGATCAGCGAGACAAGCATCGATTACATAACAAAGTTTGAAGAACTGACCGAATCAATGAAGAACCAACCTGCTGACAACATCTTGTTGGATTGAACTGACCGCGCCTGGGTGCATCCTCTCCTCGGCGGACTGAGAATGTGCGACGATTTTGTTGCACGTCATTTGTGATTTGTGTTTTGTGCGATGAGCACCGATATTTAACCTATTTTCGCTGATTTTTGTGGCGCATCGAGATCGAGTATTAGTTGGACGAAATGCAACCAAGCCGCGCAATGAACGTGTATTGCAATTCCTGGAAACCAAACAATTTATTTATTTCAAGAGATTTCCATTCAGTTGGTTTATTTTTAAAATTAAAATTTAATTATCAAATGTCGCGCATTGACAAACAAAACAAAACAAATCTTTCACTTTTTATGATTTTCTTTTCGTTTTTTGTCTTGAATGAACCTAACAGAGTCGAAAACGAGTAGGGAGCAGGATGGTGCAACGCTCAGAGCCCTGGAGAACATTGAATGATTGTTGTAGTCTACATTTGAATTTACCGCCCGATTCATTCGTCTTCTGCGCGTCACCGACGAGAACATAGTCCAGCAGTCACTCAGCCACAAACCAAAAGATTCCGGTATCTGCTTCTTAATTCATTTTGTCTGATGGTTTGCCTGATGAGTGGAGACGCCGCATTAATTTCCATGCATTTGCAAAATTACATAACAATATGAGGATTTTGGAGCTCCAGGAAGTTCTGAAAATGAAAAATATGGGCTGGACGCTGACTGAAAGTCTGAGTCTGATTGGTTAAACAATCGTAATTTTCGTCACTTGGAGACTATTTTAGAGCAATTGACTCGATCTTGCTCATCTTCGGCTCAAAATGCGTGAAATTGTTTTGGTCACGTTTCACCCCTTCCAGAATGGGGCGAGCATTCCGCGAAGAGGTCGGAAAAGCCAGTCTAAATCGGCCACCGACTGAAAACTGTTGGCCGGCTCTCTTGATAGGGATATATGCGACATCAGCTAGTGACTCACACTCATCGTGACTGATAATATGCGTGTTGGTGAATCGAATAGCGCAACGTTGTGAAATTCAACGCGCTATAAAAGCCGGCCCGCTCAATGAGAGAGTTTAGTTGGAATTCAGCAGTGAAACGATTTTCATTAATGTTTCAACACAAGTTTGTTCATCACAGATAGAATAAATAGTCAGCCGAGAAAATGGCGTAATATTTTGAGTAAAAACGAAGAGAAATTTACTCTTCGATTCAAAAGTTAAAATGTGACAACAAAGCAAAGCTGTGGACAAAGGGAGAACTCTGTCCGAGGAGCTGATGGCAGAACTTGAGAATCGATCGTCGAGGCGATGATGTCATCCAATTGGCGTCGCTCATACAATGGAATTCGATTTGAAGGCCACGAGTCGACGATGACCTTGGACGACCGGCAATACATCACGTCACCGCTGAATTGCGATGTTTGGCGAAATCAACCGGGCGGCGAACGAGCCGTATGGACATCATTGTGAGCATCCCACTGATTGCCATTTCATGGAAGAGCGTGTAACCGGACACTCACCAAGACGACGTGCTAGTCGCGATTCAACAGCAGTTACGTAATTTGTGTCGAAATCGAACGTTTAAATTGGGGCTTTTCGGAGCAATAGGGTATGGCGGGTTAAACGTTCGATGAAATCAATTCCGCCAAACCCCGAATCAAATTCAATTATTTTGATAAATTAATCGTATTTGATGTAAAATCACGGAGCGTTCTCGTATCGTAGATGTTCAGCGAAAATCGTTTTGATGAAATGCAATATTTGGAGTCGTTGGCCAGCATTGGCAACGCAACATCACGATATAAATCTCGATGTAGTTTCGTGTGTTCCAAACGCATTGGCGGTGGTACGGTAGGTGTTCGGTTTCCGGGTGCATACAGCCGACAATCGCCGGGTGCTATTCTTGAAGAGTCAGCGGAAATGTTTCCTGGCCGTCATTGGCTGAAACAACCTGGTCGATTTGGAGGCAGTTCGGAGAAACACCGCAGAGAAATCGAACATTCCGATGCGAAAAGAAGGGTTTTGTTGCGAATGCGGCGTGTCAATTGGTGCTGAAACGTCGATATGCGACCGATTCCCTCTCTGATGGGAGTCGTTCTTCGCATAAAATTGCAATGATTTTGTTCGATTTGCAATGATGATAGGCAAGTCATCAACTTGAGAATTTTTAAAGTCTTTCAGACAATTAAAAGAAACCCCCCCGTTGAAATGATTTCGTAATGATTTTCGTAAGGGGTTGCCGGTGCTTTGATCACAGCGCAGACGCGTGCGTTCGAATATTCGCTTATTTTTGTTCAAGTCGTTGGACGCAAGGCGCGGGTTTGAATCGAATCGTTTCTAGAGTTGGGTTGGGTGGGGTCATCTTTGCGGTTGCAACCAATGACGACTGAAACGATTCGATAACCATTTTGCGGGACTGGGTCCGATAATCAGCATTCGCAGGGCATTTCCATTGCCGATAACCGATTTTAATCGATTTCGAATTCATATTCATTGAATCGTTCATTGATTTCCGGCCGGAGAATCGCGACGGCAAAGTGAAGATGTTTTCGGTCAGTTCCACATCGCGGCGAGGTCAATTGCGAACGGAATGCGATTTTTGAATTAACCGATTCGAATCCTTCGAAGATCAAAGACCGATTGGATGGCTACCTCCGAAACGGAGCGGACTGAAAATTACGGTAATCTCAAGTGGCGCGAGTCAATTCAATTCGTATTTGGCCGTGACGCAGTCGAATGGCGAGGCTTTTCATCAAAACGTTGTGAGATGCAACTTTTTTTGGGAATGCTGAGGCATTTGATTCGCGTAGGCTGGAAATTAATGGATTGATCTGTAGCCGCTTGGAAGAGCTGTGGTTTGAAGGAAACTCTCGATCAGATGTCAGCACCACTCGAAGTTTGCATCAAGAGGAATGAATCACATGATATTGCCTTAAGCATCTCCGAAATGTTCGAAATTAGAACCAAGCGTGGTGGATGGCGAACCTGAGGCTATCACCGTCCATTTCGCTGTTGTCACAAATGACACAGATTTTCGAAGATGGTAGACGTGATCGCCCAGGGTGAAATGTGCCTGAGAACTGATCGATCCTTCCGCGGGGTTGAAACGCCATTTGCGATATTTTAAGCTGATTTACTCAAAACTCCCGTCGCGCTGTTCCATTCAAACGAACGTTGTCCTGATTGCTTCGACGCCAAACGCTCTCATCGTGATCCAAAGACACGCTCTCCCTTTGAAATCATTTGAAACAATTCAACAAAACCATTTTTATAGAAACGGCATGCTTTCAGCAGGCCTTCTACTACGTTTCACGCAACTACCGAAACGGGTATTTTTTTTGGCTCCATTTTTTCAGGAAAAAATGAAGCAAAACTGCCTTGTTCCGAAACAGGGATCTCGACGTTCAAGGAAGATCTTCCGAGAGTAGTTTTCGGTTTGCGGAAGATCTTCACGCACCACATTGACTCCCTCATTCAGTCGATCTCGGTTCAGATCGGCACAAGCAACATAAACAGACTTCTCTTTCGAAGCATCGAACCACCACCGCAACGCATTTCCTCGGATTTTTGTTTCCGGAAAACGATTTGTCGATGACTCAAACTCTCGACAGCAGAACATCTACTTGCGTCTCGTGTCCAATGGGACGAACCCACTCGCTCAGGCGCAGTGAAGCGAGCGCATAACTTTGTACGAGAACCATTTTCGTGATGATTTGGGAATGCTCAAACCGGCCGTAAGCAAAAAATGTAAGATAGCAGTTGTTTGCAGTCCGACGCTACGGCCGGGCCTGCTTGGACGGTTCATAGAGATGGGGAGTCTAGCGACATAGACTTGAAGCGCCTGGATTGGCCGCATCAGGCATCCCACAACCGTCGGAAAGCGGCTTTGAGCATATTTGGTGTTAAAATTGTTTCTTCGACACAAATCGGGGCAAAGGCGATGGAATTTCATGGAATTCAAGACGAATTCCTCCGTCGTCGCCCCATGATCGTTTCACGATCAACAGCTGAGAGTCGCGAAACGAAGTTTTGTGACCAAAAATAAAGTCAATTCTGAGATTTTTTCCTCGAAACAAACTGATATTGTAATTGTACCTGAAACCGAATGTTTTATTTCGGAAACTCGAGTTGTCAATTGAAAATTGAATCGAAAAAATGAAAAAAATATTATTTAATAAAAGAAATGATTTTATTTGGAAAACAGATTATTTTGTGTTTCTTTCGAATGCTGTTGGACGCAGACCGAATTTTTGGAGTTTCCAATTCTAGATCAGCATTGACTCTTACGGGCAATGGTGAATCGGAGACGAACGATTCAGAGGAATGGGAGACCCAATCAAAAATAATTCGAAGCAACCTCCTCGTCCGCCCACTTTCCGATTCCACCAGGAGCAATAAAAGACTCATCTCGTACCATAATTTGATTGATTTGTTATTTATTAAAATGTCATCACCTTATAAAATTCCGTGTGGATGTCTGCGTTTGTTGTAGCAATTTATCTCAATAATCGTAATGGCTATATTGTTATCAAT
>JANSTV010064275.1:0-11542 GCA_027564135.1 Lestremia cinerea
CTGATAAGATATGCGTGGTGATCTTCACATAACGCCGGCATCATTCGGACGGGCATTGTGTCGATGGCATCGGTCTGTTTATTTGCATGAATGACATGTGAAAATGCACCAGGCCACTGCCACAAGCGCTAAATATGCAGAGAATGCAATTGAATGAAATGTTTGGGACGTTTGAAAATTGAACGATTATGAAATGATTGTTCGACATGGAACATTTCTTCTTTCGGATGTGCGCGCCCCAATGGAATGCCATTGCAGCGCACTGAACTCACCTCACTCTAGCAAATCGAGGCAGATCGGCGACATTGCCCCGTTTGATTCAAACGATACGAGCAGCAAATATGTCGCGACTCGCGAAACGATCTTGATGAATCATCGCATATTGATGGCCATTTGACGGTTTGCCAATTCAATGCACGTCGTCATGCGTGGTTCATCGACGCGATCGCAATGAAACTCTGATTTGCTCGCGAATGTCGACCCTTTTTTTGTTTTGTTTTGTTAACTCTTCTTCTTCTTCATCTTCTTCCTCTTCTTCTACTTCTTCTTCTTCGTCCTCTTCTTCAACCTCTTCCGTTCATTCTTGCTGTCTTTGTTCTGTCAACGGCGGCTGGTTTCTTGTACTGAGACCCGCGCAATGTGCGCAAGGGAAAAAACCTGTCCGTTTGCTGGAATGAATAAATCGTCAAAATCAGAATATGCCGCGTGCACGATGCACGACGAACGGCAATCGATCGATCGATCGGTCGATTAATCTTTATATGGTCGGCCAATGGAATGACTACGATCGCCACTCCGCTACCAAATTCAACGTTTTTCCTCTCATTTTGATGCGTTCGATAATTCTTACCTGTCATTTGAAATGCACGTTTCTTTGCGCCGAAACCACAACCAATCGAACGGAACAAATTTGCTTTTTTCCATTTTGGGAATTTCGCAAAATCAAAAAAAAAAAAAACAGAAAAAAAACGAGAAAAAATTTGAGACATTCATTCGAATTGCTTTTGAGAATTGTCTCAATTGCCATTGCCATTCGTGGATGGGCGAGCGTTTTACAATAAAAGGCAAAAGATGGTTTCATAATTTCGATGAGTCACAAGACCGTACACGAGCCGCTTGCGAGAAATCGTCCCATGGGAGGAGGCTGAAGACGAGTTCTGCAATAAACGATTCTCTACAAATCGGTTCTCTCCCATTCCAGATTGCGTCTATTGAGTGTACTGCTAGTCATAAAAACCACATATGGAACCAACATTAACCACTCACTAACGAATAACACGGTCACTGAATCGGCTCCTTTCGCGATAAATGACTTCGAGTCGTTGCCACCGCTGAAGTACGCGGAGAAGAGCATGCTGAATCCAAGCAAGCTACCGAATCGTCTGGAGATGAACTCGGCGAATCCAACCAAAATGTCACCGGCTTTTTATCTGAACAAGGCGTTACCGTATGCCTCACCAAAGGCATACAACAAAGCCGATTCGCGGAAGCGAAAAATCGAGAAGAAATCCGTGCTACCGACCAATCATCCGCTGCTGAACGAATGGAAATGCCCGAACATCAGCCAGAGTCGGAATTTGGAGTGCGGCTGCGATATGCCGCACACGTTACGGTGCAGTGGGGACATTCACGGATTGGAGCATATCGCCAATGGGATTCGGCGATCCATGTATCCGGTCTCGTTGCTCGATTGCACCTTGAAGAATGTCACGTTTTTGAGCGATGCCCGAATTTTCGAGAATGTTTCGCTGCAAGGGCTGGTCATCTCTTCCGGGGAGATCAAAAGAGTTCATCGATGGGCCTTTTTGGGCTTGAAAACGCCTCTATTGGCTTTGGGTAAGTGCACCGCCAGACATCACCGTCCTTAGAGGTTGAATTACTTTTCTTTTCTCCAGGATTGCCGAACAATGCTCTGGTCACGGTGCCATACAACTCACTGGCTCCGCTGACATCGTTGGATCGACTGGACTTGTCGAACAATCGGATTAAGACGTTGGATGCTCAGGACTTTCTGGTGAGTCTCTTCAACTGGCATGATGGCGATCGGTCTTAAGCCCTACCCTTCTTTCGTTCAGGCACTTCAAAACCTCACCTTTCTGGAACTGAGCGACAATCAAATATCGAGGATTTCGTCACGAACATTCTTCACGCTGAAGAAATTGCTGACATTGAAATTGAATGGAAACCGGCTGGGGGATTTCGCGAGCAGCTTACAAGCCATCGGGGAGTGCATCAACTTGAAGTAAGTTCGTAAGATATTGCAGTGTGCCTTGGGCACTAATCGATCGTTCTTTTCCCCGCAGAGAACTCGATTTAGCGTCAAATTCGATCAAAGGGCCCCTGTCTCGAGGAACCATTCCTCAATTGCAGTCTCTCGAATCGCTGAATCTCGATCGAAACCTACTGACCAGCATCCAGAATGGCGCCCTAGAGAATTTCCCCTACCTCGTCACGCTGTCGCTGCGTCACAACCAAATCGACGTGCTGCAAGATCA
Organism: Lestremia cinerea; assembly: GCA_027564135.1. Lineage (NCBI taxonomy): Eukaryota > Metazoa > Arthropoda > Insecta > Diptera > Cecidomyiidae > Lestremia > Lestremia cinerea. The sequence goes on from JANSTV010064275.1 coordinate 2,496, forward strand.
CGCGTTCTCTGGTCTGAGTTCGCTGCAGATGCTTGACCTCGGCTACAACGGAATCGTCGCTGTTTCAGGGGCATCGCTGCAGCATTTGTCGCGATTGCTGGTGTTGAATTTGACACACAACTTTTTGAGGTAATTTTCAAAGCGTTTTTGGGTTCGGAAACCGACTGATTCACTTTCACATTTCCACGCAGGGCGTTAACCTCTGATTTGATCGCCCCACTGCCGTCACTGAAGGAGCTGCGATTGGATGGTAACGACATATCGATTGTGGCGAGGAACGCCTTGGACAACGCACGTGAATTGCACAGCTTGTCCTTGCAAGACAATCCGTTGTCGTGCGATTGTGCTCTGAAACCATTTGCCGAATGGTTGGCTTCGTCCAAGATCACTTCAAATGACTTATTGGGAGCCATTTGTGCGACACCACCGCATTTGGAAGGTGCCCCACTGCTCCAAGTCCCTTTGGAGTCTTTGAATTGCGACGGAAACGTCAACAAATACAACAATGCCAACGTGCTGCAGCAGCTAGAGGCCCTCTCAAAGCAGAGCAATTTGTCTTACATCAAGGACTTCAGCGACGTGGTGAGTTGAAAGTTGCTGAGTTGAGGATGAGTAGCTAACTAACGACCATGATTCCGCCTAAATTGCAGATCACCTTGAAAAACATTCATCTGTCCGTTGATTATGGCCTCATATTGACGTGGAGCGTGAATCTGAAGAGCCACGAGTTCTCGTGCGATGCCGTTTTCGTCTACAAAGAGATGAACATCAACGAGGTGCTTCTGGATAGTTCACCGGTGAGTGGCACGAGTGAGTGCTAGGGAAGCAACATAAATCTAAACCCGTTCATTCTCCCCCTGACCAGATTCATTGCGAGAGTTCGATCGTGGACAGCGAGAGTATCGTAACGGTCATTCTGCGAGACACCTCTGGCATCATCGTCGGGGAAAGCTATCGTTTCTGTTTGGTGTTGCTGCAATCAAAAAATCTGCAACGTGATTTGGTTGTTGGTTGCTCGAACATCACAAAGTTGAAGACACTCGAGTCGGGTCTGACGGCCGCGGCGGACAGCAACAACGAGAAATTCCGAAAGCAATTGATGCTCTCGAAATCGAATGCGATCGTCTCACCCTTCGACGATGGCGACTTTGACGAATCGAAAATTCCCACAGCCATTGGGCTCGACTCGACCATCGAGATGGAATCGCGTCGGGACGTGTCCGACATCTCAACGTTCGATAAGATTCGCAGTGGTCACGACGAAATAACCAACGTCAACAACCGTGAATCGGCCAGTTTTCAGAATGAACATCATTTCGCCGACGATAATGGCGATGCGCATGCGGATCGAACTACCGCAGCGTCCGAAAAGATGACATTCCAATTGATGGACAGTTTGAACGATAGCTTCCTGCCCGGACTAGGCATTGGCGTCCTAATAACCAGTCTCATTGTGCTGATTTGGGGCGCCACCAAACTTCGAAACGATCGTAATCCAAATCCAGCGGTGACCACCTGCTATGCGGCTGATCAACTCAACAACATTCATGATTGCGAAAACGGAAACCGGTATTTGAAACTCCAGGCGACCACCAGCTTGTAGTTCCATGGAATTTGGAATGGGATATCACTTCGAAATAGTGACTTTCCCGAACCAATTTGCGAAAGGTTGATCCTTTTTTTCGGATCAGTTTCAACCAAAGTGGTCTGGTTCTCAAGACCAGTTCGGTGGAATACGACAAAGTTCTCCGGAAGATGGCGCAAGCAGGAGCAACCCGTGGGCTCCACAATCGGATCAGTTCAGCGGCAATACTCAAATTTCTCCTCAAACACGAAAATGAACCGAACAAAATGACCATTTGTTTGTTAAATGTGATATTTCAATTAACAATCCAATCCAACAAATCCACAATTGAATGTTAATTACGTAGAATCTTATCGACTATCGATTAGTTATTGTTATATAGGCTGTAATTGTTTTATCGAATAAGCGACTAAGGCGACTAATAAAAAACCCGATAATTTATTAACAAAATCAATCTAACTGGACTTTCTTCCATTTGAAGCCGAACGTGAACGTGAAACGATCCGTCTGGGAGCTCTCGCAACGGAAATTCACGCGTGAACCGCATCTCGTGTCTCGTGAATCACTGATAGCACTCTCGTGATGTAGATTGTAGTCGATCTTGTGCAATGAGAATGCCCTCAAACGCGAGCTAGTTCTGAAAAATAAACAACATTTTGCGTAATTTTTAATAAATTTTTATTGAAATTTGTTGTCTTGCGATAATTTATGATTTCCGTCATTGACATTTCATTTGCATTTTCCATCGAAAATGCTGAACCATTCGCGAGTGTCGCTGACATAGATTCGCCCACCGGCACAATCGCATCGACGCAATGGAAAAATAAAGAGAAAAACAATAATTCACAATCATCTTTCTCCCTCCGATAACGGCCACCAACAACATTGATCAATATTTGCCAGCGATGATGCGACCATGCGATACGATGCGATTATCGGCGTCAACAAACTCAGTCGCGGTCGGAGAACAGATTCTTTTTTGCTTTACGCTGAGCAGAAGAGACCGTGGAATTGATGTGCAATCAAAGTGGAATTCCAATTTATGGCTCTCACATGGAGAGTGCAAGGTGACGAGAAGGAGCCCCGTAAATTGCGATCTATTTTCGAGGCGAGCAAAATAAGCACTGCAGTTTCGCTCATTGTTTGATAAAAGAAGGAAAAGAGAAGAAGAAAAATCGAAATGATGAAATCAACTGTTGCTTTCAGAGACGGGTGAGTGGGTTTTGATTATGACATCGATATCGGCTCTAGCGATTACAACGCTCACCACTGACTGGGTTGATTGGCGATGAATGGACGCGTTTTCTATTTGCACAACGACTTAGAACACGCGACAACACAATAATTATGCCAACGACGAGTGTTCAGTCACAGTTTTGCAATGCGACCGAAGAGCACAATGAATTTTTGAATAAAGAAAACTCAAAATTGAGAATTCGAATTTCGAGAAGAAAACATCAAGAGACAAATAAGACGAAAGAAAAACGTAGACGGAGATAATTGTTCATTTGTCCGAGGCAAACAGACGAGTGTGAGTGAGTGAGTGTCGCCTCACGGCGCGATGATGGAATCGAAGTGAGTAAGCTTTCGATTGCCGTTCAGTCACCGCTGCCAGTGGCTTGTACGGGCCGCGCTGATGACTATCATTTTGTGCAACTTGAAAATGACCGCCTTTTATTGATTTCGTTCTGTGTTGGAATTGCATCAAAAATTCGTTTTGGGTTCGTGACGAAACGCAACAAAAGAACAAAAGGAATAAAAAATAACGAAATTTAATTGCGGTGGCCGTTAGTGAATGCCAGTGCAAGGTTGCGACCTTGTGTGGGGGAAACAGTTGCAAGTTCGGACGGACGGTGTTGAAAGCGGCCAAGCCATTGGAGAAATTTTTCATTCGAAATTCGAAGCTGAAGCGACGAGCGACATTGTCCGTTTCGCTGGGCGAAATTGTGAGAGAGTTCTCGCCTCTGTGACGTGAAGGATCCAACCAGGGCTTTCTGGCTGACGCCCAACGAGCGACCGAATAGACTTTTGGTAAGCTTTCCAACTCGCCGGTCAGTGGGGATGATTTCACTTGCGTGCGTCATCGCGATTTCCACATCTGCGTCATCGTTTTCAATGTGCTCCGATATGCCAAGAACAAGCCGATTTATTGTTTTCGCGCGGATGACACAAAGCGCTGACCGATTGCGAAACGACGAGGATGAATCGAACAATCGATAATTGTGCGTGTTTCGTCGTCGCAGAACCAGAAAACAAATTCGATATTTTCGCGCACAATTCAGCGATCGGCAATGCGTTGCGGGCGATTCGAGAGCCACGCAAGTCTTATCGTGATGTTTTTGTGGGGTTTTGATTTGTTTGTGATGTTGTTGATTGGCGGTGCAGTGGTTGTCGCGTTGCTCGTCAAATGCGCCAATTGTGAGAAAGCGGCTCTCGTCGCGGACGGTGAGTGATTTTCGAGAAGCGTCGACGATTCGAAGGTGTTTCAATGACGGATTTTCCTCGAAGGTTGGCCTTCAGACCCATCGAATGCGCGTTGTGACGAGACGCTTGAACGTTGCGAGTGCTTCACGATTCACAATCCCGAATTGGCCAATCGAAATATCGAACGGGCCTTGGCCGGAGAATCCAGTCCGATGAACGAACGCAGAGAAGCTATCGCACAGCAAACCACGCCGCCGCCGTCTTACGACGAAGTCATGCTGTGTCCTCACTTTTTCCCGAAAGTCACTCGCTCCGTGGTCAGCGAGGAATAAGCAGCTCCGTCGAAGGGGGTCGCTCCGAGAACAGAGGAAATCGTTTTTGTTTCGAATTCACCTCGTTTGTTAATTTCACGTGTTTTTTGTGTTGAATAAAGCCTGTATTTTTCAAAGATTTCGATTTTGTTGTCATTCTTAGCTTTGAAACTCATTCATGCGGATGGACTCATTCACTAACTTTCTTTATCATATTCGCAGTGAATTCAGTGATGTGAAAGAGAGAGAGAGAGAGAGAGAGAGAGAGAACGAGAGACAACTTCGAGATAAGCCACCGAAAACACAAAAATGCTAGGCAGTTTGTACATGATTCTGATAATCGCCTGGATCACGCTGATCATTGCGTTGAAATGCAAGAAAGCCCGCTCAGAGCAACAGCAACAAAACCATTTGGGTGAGTGGATTCCTCCGAGGCCACCTTCCAACTCAAGAGCAGATCTCGTTCCAGACTTATCCACGCCACGAGTGTTCGCCACGAACGGCACTCACCAATGCCAGTGTATCATCATCGAACCGCGTGGGGGCTTTCCTGTGCCATCCGATCATGGTGGAATCTACCCCAATACGAACCGGGAAATGCGTAAGTTCCCCAATTCGGCCAGCCAAGAGCCAAGTGCAAAGTGTCAATTTCAGTTGCACCGCCGCCGTCATACGAGGAGGTGATCCGGCTGCCGAACGCCTATCCGAAAGTGGAGCCGAATCAGAAGGCTGATCCGAAGGATAGCTGTGTCCTGGAGAGCATGCCCCACTGAATGATGCATTCTGCTTTGTCCCAAAAACTAAACAAAACAAAATTTGATTTTAAGCTCCATTGTGATTGAAGAAGAAAATAATTCAAAAAAAAAACAAGAAAAAAATCATTTTATTTTTCATTTTGTTGTTGTTTTGAAAATGAGAAGAGAGAAAAAATTGTGAAATTTTCGATTTCAATAAATAAATAGAGATTTTGGTATTAAAATATATTTTATTACTTTAGTCATTGGATTCTGATTGAATCCATAACGATATAATGTCAAGTCTCCAAATGTAATTTCATTTAATATGATTCACATCGAAATGATTCTCCACAAGTTTGTGACTAATGCTTCCCCGGTCGGGAAACAAATTCGTATAATTTTCTTTCTTTTTTTTATCATAATTATCACAATTAAATAAATTACATTACATTGCTTCGATTAAGAGAGATTATTGCTGATGAAAACGAGTCATTTTCTTAATTTAATTGATTTTGCTCGTAATTTTCTGGGTTTTTTTTTCTTTTAAATTAAACGTTCTTCGCGATGTGGAAAGGAGGAAATTTCCGGAGCAAAAAAAAAAAAAAACATCCGGTCAGGATGATTCTAGCCAGGCGTCGTGTCAAGTAGAAATATCTCTCGTGTATTTACATTGATTTACAAAAATGATCATTTCAAGAACGAAAAAAAAAGTTAATTAAAATTAAATTTGCTTTTTTCTTTTGTCAAATTCTCCTAAAATCAGTTCTTCGTTACAAAAATCTTAATTCATAAAATATTTATTGAGAAAGACAACTTCTTTTTTATTTGTGATTTTTATTCACTTCAAAAAAAAAAATTCAAAAAAATAATGATAATTTTCACAATATTTTCATCAAACGAAAGACGTGATGAAAAAAAAACAAGAAGAAAAAACTGACGAAAAATAAATAGAGATTTGCCGAAATGTCATCGGGGATGCAAGCGGGCGGTTGTCATTCGACTTGTGATCGACACAGAGTTGCATGACCGATGCATCGTCAACGACTGGACCGGTGGCAAAGTACATCTCGGAGACGTCAAATATGGAAGCACAATAAGGCAATTGATGATCGCGGTGAAAAAATATATAATGATGCGATAAGTCGGTCAATCATGGTGGATCGGCTTGCGAATCTCAAGATCTCGCTCCACAAACTACTACTTTGTTGGATTTCAGTACGTTTTGGAGAGTTTTCCACAGTTCAGATGAGCATGCCGAGAGACGAGAGTGACGCGAAGTCATGTAGAAAATGAAACCGAAACGAAAGAAACGAAAGAAACGAAAACAAACAAATACACTGCGCCCGCGTGGAAAATTCTCAAAACCATTATCACCGTTTTGCGTCACAACAAACGTGAGAGCCACTGCGAGCAATTCACAATTTCTCGGCACTGTGCAATTGAATGAACGTTTCCAAATGTTTCGGTACAATATCCTTGTACGCTATTTTGTGCTGGGCTATGCATCTCGATGCCAAACACCGAAGGCACGTCTCTTTCGATTCGTAACGGCGGAGCAATGACTTGATTAGGGCTGAAACGAAACGAAATGGAATCTCATGAGCTACGTTCAGTCAACGAGGCGAGCACAACACGACGGTTACTCACGAGATATGCACAATTGGGCAGCGGTCAGTCCTTCGATATTGATAGCATCCAGATGAATACCAGCTTCAATGAACATATCTGTTATTTCCTCCACAATATCAATGTCCACCTGCGAGTCCAGCAAACGGGCTGTCTGAAGCTGAAAATCGAGTAAAAATTGGCATTTATTCAATTGAGCAACGAGCCTTCCCGAATCCACTTACCGTTGCGGTCAATGTGTGAAGCGGTGAATTTCTACTGCAATCCAATGCCGATATCGATGCCCCGCATTCCAGCAACAGTTTCACCGTTTCAACGCAGGGGAATCGGCACACATCGCTCGTATGAAAATCATCCACCGGCGTTACACCATTCACGGCCAAATGCAGCAACGTCTGGCCGTCCCGCAGTTTGAGGTGCATGTGATTCAGTTGGTAGATCAATTTGTAGGATAGGTCTTGGTCCTCTTCGTCCGACGACGATTTCAGCAGCTTCGTGATTATCGTGCACAAATACAGTGCGGTGATGATGTTCAGTTCGTATTCCTCCATCACGACTTCGATGTCGTCTTTGGGACCGGGCGTGATGAATTTCTCTTTGTTTACCTTCAGTTCACGGATGCAAGAGGCGAGCACGGCGAGCACCTAGTTGGAGGAAGGAGAGTGAAGAGGGGAATTAATTGGATTCGTGGATTTCCGGGGAAGCTTCAATCACTCACATTATGCAATCGCAGGGGCACCTGAACGTGAATCATCTGGGAAAAGACCTGAGCAAACCGCAGCAAATCCCGTTGGACAGACAACTGAAAGGATCAGAACAATCGAAAGGGTCAGACTTGCGATGATGGAGGATGAGCTCCAGCTAGCTATACTCACATTGTTCAATTGACGCAATTCAAGGGCATGCAACCACAAGCTCTCGCATCTGTCGAATCTCCCATTGTCAGCACAAACAGCACCGCGAAAAACAACCGGATGAGCAACGTCTGGACATTTTCTCGTCAGAATGCGTTCACGTATTGTCAATGACTCCATGTGAATCGAATTGTGGTTGTATCGAATCGCTTGCAGATCTTGGATGGTTTGACTTTCGATCCAGTTCTCGTAGGCGGGTATTGGTGGCATTTGCTTCTTCCTGACGATACTGTTCTCGTCTTCGTATCTGCGGCGGAGAGGAGGCGAGAGGGTTGGTTAGAGTCAAAGAGAGAATCGCATGAAGTCGAAGGAGACGCTACATATGGACCCCAAACTCACCTCAATTCCATCGCTAATGACAAATAGTGATACGCTTTATTCAGACTGTAGTTATCCTTATCGTTGGCAAACGAAGCACCCATCAGTTCCAAAGCATCGATTTTCTCCTCTTTCGTCAGCAGCTCGGGTCGACCATAAAACAACTCCACGACCAATTCACGAGTGCGTTCAGCGGCTGTTGTGACAGCCGTCATTTCGTATTCGTTGCGTTTCAACGTGGCACCGTAATCCAATAAGGCTGCGCAAATATCTGTGTGACCGCATTCGGCCGCATAATGCAATGCCGTCGCTCCGCAATGGGCTTGCTCATCAGGATCAGCACCGTGACTAAGCAGGAATTCAACGACGTCCGAATGACCTTTGTAGGCTGATATCATTAAGCAGGTGTTGTTGTAGGCATTCGCGAGGTTTATTTCCGCGTTGTGAGCCACCAAATACTTGACGATGTCCAAATGACCTGGAAATGGACGAACGAGCGAGTGATGAGCAAGGCGGCTGTCATGATTTGGATGTTGCGACCGAATGGAAATAGCTTTTCGCGGAAAACATCATCATCGAATTGAAGCTCTCGATTCGACGGAGATTAATAAGCGAGAAATGTTCAACTGCGTTTCCAATTCGAGTGTGAATTCGGCCCGTGGCCAAAAGAAAATAAAACGTAATTCGGACGATTTTGTTTTTCTTGTGTTTTTGGTCGGTGACCAAAGTGAGTCGCAGCATTTTTATTTGCGCACATTTCTCTCGGTCGATTTTTCTTTTTTCGCTTTCCGTTCCCGCCTTTCATTTCATTCAAGCATTCGCAAAGCAAACGGAATAAAATGGTCGACGGTTACACACAACGTGTGACAATTTCGGGTTTATGTTTTTGTTTTTCGGTAAAAATAAAAATTCCGCATCGAATCGAGCACGCGAATAAACGCCAAAATGGCCGTTTTGATTGAACTGAACCGAGGCAATGGTTTCATCAATCCTAATCCCGTGGTGGGCATCGCAATTCGTGAATTGCGATTGGGCGATATTTACCATCGAAGCAGGCGGCTCGCAAGGGTGTCGATTGCGTTTTCGTCTTGTGATTGACATTCGCACCGTGTTGAATCAGCAATTTGACAAT
>JANSTV010064286.1:0-11538 GCA_027564135.1 Lestremia cinerea
TATTTTTTTTTTTTTTTGCGCATCATTTTTCACCATTTTTTGTTGATTTTTTCGGATTCATCGCCCGAACCTTTTCTAAATTCCTCTCATCATCTCTCTTGCGATTCAAATTAAAGATTAAGAACACAAAAGGAACCATCCGAAAACAACAAAAAAACCAATTCCTCAAATATCCAATGTTAAATTTTCTCAATCAAATTAAAATGTTCAACTAATTAATTTAATTTTGTTTGTCGTGATCATTTCAATTTCGAGCGAATGATCGAAAAGCTCGTCTTTCCACTCGTTGCAAAATTCGTGATCGATGAGTGACGAAGTGACGATTGGAACGAGAAAAAAACATGAGATAGTGAAACGAAACGTGTGAAGAATGAAAATGCCAGCGTTTATGAACAGTTTGAGATGAGAACGAAATCGATCGTCACACAATTCGATTCGTCTAGCTCTCTCAATTTGGAAGATGATCCTTCCCAGCCATTTGGTGTCAATCGACTCGACTCCAATGCGCCTCCCTGATTTCCTCAATTTTGCGCAGGCTCGCTTGTATTATCGTCTGCCCCCAGTGGTCAAGAAGCCGAGAGGATTCAAATTTAATTCCGTTTTCATTCCGTTCTCGCTTTTGTTCCGATGAAAGATGAACTGATTGATTTTGGTGATCTGGCTGAGAATGTGATCGGCGATCACTTAGATCCGTAGCACATTCTCGGCGGATCATTCAAGCGGATGTTTTGCCGCCACTTGCACAAGCATCAAACGAAATTACGTTGACAACGAACAGGGACTCTTCATTTTGGAAAACATTTAGTCTTTTATGGAGGTCGATGGTGGTTCCGAATTATTATTCACTTTTTCACATAATTTTTTGTTTTGCTCTTTTTTTCCTGAACATTTTCGGCATAATTTTTATTTTTGATGAAATTTTTATGGAAAGATTTCAAATAATTGTTCTTCTTATTAATCTTCGTGTATTTCTTGACATTTTGGCTTTTGTAAGAAAAATTTTATGAATTTGCAAATAAATAATGAAATTTAATAATTGAAAATTTTGATGAGATTATTTTCATTTGGAACTTATGTTTTTATTTCGTTTTGCTTTTGTTTGAACAAAAAAAAAAGAAAAAAAGCAGACTCATCTCTTGTCGAATGATCCATTCGGATATTCTATTTTGATTCAAAAAAAAATAAAATGATAAATTTCAAGCAGAAAAAAAGAAAGAAAGAAAAATAGGACGAATTAATGTCTCACACGTTGGCGGGAAGTTATTTTAGAATTAATGTTTAAAAGAGAATTCCAAAATTCTTTTTTATTCGAGAAAGCAACGTGTTGGTTTTATTCTGCGGCAGCAAATGGCAGATGCTTGTAAATGTAGAATAGTTGTTAGCCATTTGAACGGTAAATATTTTGCTGAATTTCATGCATGCTAGGATCGCAAATCGAAAATTGACTGTGGATTTTCAAGTGATTTGCCAAAACACCAGTTTTCTCCGTTGAAACATCCGCAATTCGTTTAGCAAGTTGCGCATAAATCAACGACCTTCTCCCATAATTTGCCGTTGGTTGCGTCCGTCTTTCCGGGACACATCGATTTGTATCTCATCGTTGCCACTCGCCTCGCAACAACCGTCTTCAACCAACGTGGCATTTCATTTTCGCTTCGGAGAAGCCCTTTGACAAAATTCCTATCAGACAATTTTTTTAGAGAAATTCAAATGAGATAAAATCGAGTTTGTACTTATAGAATTAGTGGTGTCAACCGTCGACGCCGATTTCATACAGTTTTAAGGATTAAAACCAACATAAATAGCGATTTTTGCCGTAAGTGATCATTTTTCGACAAGCAAACTGATTTTCAAAATACTGAAATATCAAGGGTGATCAACATAGGATCTTATTAGATTTATGGGGTGAATTTAGTAATTTACGCAATTGAATAAATTTTTTGAATGTGAAATGTGCGAGCGGGAGAGAGAGAGGAAGTGAAAATGGTTGAGTGAGACCTTTCAATGAAGCAAACAAAAACCTCTGCTAACTGAGCAAATCGAAGAAAATGATTTCGATGAAAATCTCACATAAAACTCAAGAAACAATAAAATCGTTTCGAATAAGACACTTTGAATGGAAAGAAAATTTATTTAAAAAAAAATACTGAAAAATGACAAAAAAAAACACAGAAAAAATAGTTGTAACTCTAACTATAATTATAAATATCAATAATAAAATATTTTACGCAGAAGTAGACACCATTTTCACTAAATCTAGACTCAAGACAGACGGCAACCGTTTCGAAACCAAAAACGAAAACAATAAACAACAACAAGAAAATAGTCAAGCTAATCACGAATCACACCAATCGACCGGCTACGAACCATGAGTCGTATTATGAGGACGTTCATCGCTGACGTTTGATGCGCGGCGTTCAACGGTCGTTCTGAATGACTTTGTTTCCGACGGAAATGATCGGCGCAAACGATAACCGATTTAGAAAATGTCAGCGCTAAGCTGTCGTGTCAGCAACTACAGTGATGAACGGTCTAAATTATACAACTTGTGTTGCAAACGATCAACTAATTAACGATTAATTAATTAATTTAATTAATTGTATTTCCCGAGATGAAATTTATAGAGAAAAATGAAAAATGAAAAATGATAAATTCTGTTTCTTAACAATTGGAGACAGGAAAAAATTAAAAATATATATTTAATAATTAATTAAATAATTAATATTAAAAAAGGCAACACTGATGAGATATGTAATAAAAGAAGTTGAAATTGGAAAAATTGGAAGGATGCAAAATCAGAAAAACTAATAAAGCATATAAATTGATATTAAGTGCGACAACAACGTGTGAATGAGACAGCGTGACTTGAGGATGATTGATGGCCTCGTTAGACGTTTAAATGACCGATTTAACCAATAACGATCAACACAACCTTTGTTGTTTAATTCATTCGCGAGTGAATAATTCTTTTTCTCTTGAACATTTTGTTTTGTAATAATTAACATTAAATAATTGTTTAGTTTGAATTATCTCAGTTCACCCATGTGTACATGTACATTTACAAATTTGTTTTGTTTGTTTGCAAATTGAATGATTTAATCCGAAGCCGATGATTGAGTGAATGATGAATAACAATAGCCGATGAGTGTGTTTTTATTTGAAAAAAATTAAGAGAAAACAAAAATGAAATGAAAGGAGGAAATTAATTAATTAATTAAGGAAAATGATATAAAGAAAATGGAAAATGATAAACATTGTATAATTTCAATTGATTAATGAATAATGAATGTGTGTTAATTCAATTTTGATTGATGAAAAACGAAAAGAAATATTCGATGAAAAATATGATTATTGTTTTGCGTTTTATTTTTTGTGCGGTCCAGGTTTGGTGATTGGTCATCCTCGAAGACTTGACCCAAATCTGATTTGATGGGATGACTCTAAAATGATGAACAGGATAACAGGATGACAGCATTTTTCTTGGGGCGTTCTGCATGAAGAGAAGATTGCTGGGCATTGATCGTGGATGATGATGAATTCATGCGACAACAGCAATTACAGTGACGAATCTCTCTTTACCGAAACGATCGTTTCGCGATGTGTACTCGGTTGGCTGGTGGGAGAATAGGCCCAGCCTCATTCAAGCAAACCCCAAACGAATAATTGGGTGCACATCATTCGCTGTCCATATTCTTATCACCTTCTTCCAGTGAATGAAAGCATGAGGAATCGCTTGTTGTCGAATTTATTTCAAGCAATCCGAACAAAAATTCCACAATGGCAAAAAAACTAATTAAAAATAAAGAAAAAACAGAAAATGCTTTTTGTCACGAAGTGTTTGCTCAACCGTCGATTCAATATTGTCCGTTAGAAGACCAAAGGATTCGCTTATCTCAAGTGTTTTCACAAAATGGTCCGCGAAAGGGACATACTTTTGCTTGACTGCGCCCAGTGCTTTGTCGAAGAGGAGCACCGCATTGCTCGTTACGATTTGGTGGTCTAAGTATGCTATGCTTCGACTCAGCTTCTCATCACGGATGGTCAGCTCTTTGTCAACTGATTCTAGGTCCGCGATGAAATTTGCCAATTTCGAATATTCGTCGAAGTCTTGGATTCGGTCCAAGACTTAGGATTTCCTCCACTCAATTACTCCACTTGAAGCAAAACGCCGAGACTCGAACCACTCGAACCCATCTGGTAATTGCCCGAGATCTAGTAGCGGGAGGTGGCGCTGGATATTGGCAACATCCCATACTCTGTTTCACCGCCTGTTGGGAGATTGAATGAGGGAAAAGAAACACCAAATTCACATTATGCAAATGTTAATATTGTTTGACTTTATTAAAACCACCGTTGGATAATCATTTGATATGAAATTGATAAATACTATTTGCTTCCTAAAAATCACAATGAAGCAATCAAAATACGTTGCCAAATTGACTGGACATGTTCAGCTAAGAGGCATCAGCCAGTTAGTATGTTAATACGTTGTGGAGCACATTGAAAGATGCACGAAAGGATTTCCGAAAGGACAAACGTTGAGTGAAACAAAAATAGACGGAAAAAATACTGGAAACAAGAAGATTCGCCAAGCAAACGATAAGACGAGTGCGATCAATAACGTTTCCTGGCCAAATTCGCTTTATTGGCAGCGGCACTCGGCTTTGGTTTGTTGAATTGGAAATTAGCACATTTTGGGATGTGACGTTGGGCAGCCCCCTCGTTGAACCGTCGCGAACAATGGGGACACTGCACGTAATCGGGATTCTCGGATGGTGGTGGCGGCGGTAGATCCGACAATTTGCCTCCACGAGCCAAATGCTGTTGCACTTGCTTTGCACTGCGAATGGCCTGGATGAATTCTTCGTGTTTGCGACGCCAGTCGCCTTTCTTCGTCGATTGGTGGTCATTTTGAGGGGCTTTCTTGGCGACCACTCGAGTCGCCTTCTTAACGAATGACTCTGCTTCGGTACCCTGAGGAGGCAGACACGGGAATATAACGGCATAGTGGAATAACGGCATTTCAAAATGGCTTACCTGAACCCGTTGCTTGGTCGTATCGAATATTTTCCGTTTTTTCGTAGATGTTTTCTTGCAAATGGTTTCATGCCGATCGATTCGGTCTTCATTAAAATTCCGGCCACAAATGTTGCAGCTCACTTGGCCCGGCGGTGGTGTATTGGTGGCCGGTCGTGACAGTGCCTTGACCGAGGCCGATGAGTTGGCGCTACTGCGATTCGAAGACGAACTGCTTGCCACCGATTTACTTGCCGACACCTGTGAACAAAGTCGAAGCAAATGTCGAATGTCTCGTCGTGACGCAAAGTGGCCAGACCGAATTCTACTCACTCTCTTCACGGGCGATGTAATCGAGTTGGCCGAAGGAACTTTCTGGGCGGGTTTCTCCGAAGCATTGCCAATTGGTGGCCGCGGCTTTGATGGCAGACCGAGCTTCTTGTGCCCGTTCAGGGTATTTGCCGTTCCATCGGTGGCACTTTTCCGCGTTATCACCGGCTTCAGATGCTTCACAGCGCTGGTATTGTTGTTGTTATCGTGCATGCTCAAACTAGCCATTTGTTTCCCGACATTCAACATTTTTCGCTCACCATCCACTCGGTCGTCCTCATCAAATTGAGTAAATATTTCTAATGAAAAACGTATGAAAATTTCTTTTACTTTTTTCTCTATTTTTTTTTCTGTGGTTTTTCCGAATTTTATTCACGTTTTTCAATTGCAAGTTGCTTCGATCGAAACGACCGAAATGCAAATACCAAAACCGTCCAATTGACTGACCTGGAAACTGCTCGTTGTCGATGCAATCACTATCCGCTAGTTTGCTCGATATTAAATTTCTATTTATGTGGTTTGTTATTGAATCGGTATCCTGGTTTCATGTGGCAGTGGTTGGTTGTTGTTGATTCGGTTGTTTGCCGAAAAGCCGATCGTTCACCGAAAGCCAAACCGACACCGGAAAAAAGGGGAAAATGTTCATTTAAATTGCCTTTCAGAACGGCAGCTGAGCATTCCGAATCGATTCTTACATAAAATTGATTTTGGCTTGATGGCGAATACCGAGTCATATCGTTGGCGGTTGTAAATTTGGTTGAATTTTGCCTTGCATCGCCGTTTCCATTCACATGATGTTTGACAGTTCGTTTCATGGACGATACCTGCAATAGCCATTTTTGGGTCAACAACACAATCAGATCAAAGTGTCTCGAGGATTTTCAATCATTCTTCGATCGAGCGATGGAAGGATAAGACCATGAACGAGACCCGGGCCTCGATGATTGATCGAATCGAGAATTGGCAGCGAAACGTACGGCCGGAACGAGCGGATGGCCAAGCTCACTTACCGATGTGATTTTATGGGCTGTTGGTGATGTTCGTGTTGTAATTGGTTGGAGTGGATAACTTTTATCGATGCCAGTGACTCGTTGTCGCCGTTCATCGAACATTTGTCGTACCTGTGGAAAGCGCAAAAACCATTTCAATCCCCATTAGATCATCCATCAAACTGATTTTCGCCAATACAAATATTCACTGAAATTTCCATTTGTGGCTTCGGCCTATCGCCCAACTGACATCCACTCGCCCATCCACCCATTCACTCGCTCATTCACCTCGTCACAGCCACCGGCACACACCAACACCAAGCAAACACCATCGAAACAAACATTTACCTTTCCATTTCCAATTGTGGCTGTCAACATTTTACTATTATCATTCGAATCAATGGCTGCTAAACTTCTGCCTGTAATTAATTCATTCTTTTTTTGTTCACGTTCGAGCTTTTGTTTCTGTTGATATCTCATCTGCAACGAAAATATCAAGTTTTTCAGCAATCGTTTTGTCCAAATTTCAGTTGTGTGTATGTGTGTGTGGAAATTGGCATGATGATGATATTGATGGCAACAGCGAATGGGACGACGACGACACACAAGTGCGAGTGGAAACGGTAGGTGTGGAGGGGTGGTAAATTTAACATTAAAATTTAATTAATTTTTCGGTAATATCAAGTAAACAGAAATTAATGGAAAACCGAATGGCGACCAATACATGTATACAGTCATCGATTTGAATACAAATCGAGAAAAGTTTTGTCGGAAAATCAAATGAAAACATTCAACAATGGAATGAACGAAATATGCCAGTCGATTGATTACAGTGTCGTTGCTGGTGTTAATGGATGGTCTGATGACGAGAGGTCCCGATTCGCCCCGGCTCGACTCCAACCGATGCGACTTGGTTCGCGAGGCTTACACATTCAACGAGCCATTCAGTTTTTGGACAGCATTTCCTCTCTTTCTCTCAAAATCGATCTCGAGTGGTGATGGAAATTGCCCAGCATCACGTGCACAAAATAGCTGTTTGCAAATCAAACCAATACCAATGAATATCTCAAAGAGAACTTGAACGAAAATGTTCATGCCGTCAAGACAATCAATACGGCATGAATGAATCAAAGGTAACTTGACCCATTTGCAATGAAACGAGTATATCCGTTTGAATTGCTATTGCTGCATCGGCTGCATCTAGCTGTGGATGTTGCAACTGCCATTCCACTGAAGCTGCCGACATCATGGCTGGATAACGTTTAGCTATTGCACCATCGTCTCCTCGTCAACAGTGCTATGTGATTCATGGCATTTACGAAAACAGAATTCATGCAAAATGAATGTCAACAGAATTGAAGTTTACGAAAAACGAGGAAAATAGATGGAAAGAAGAAAGAATGGAAAAACGTAAGGGGAAAGATATGCTGGTGCGGAATTGATGGCAGACAAACGCCAAGAGGACAACAGATCGAATGGCTGGGCAGAATGTTGAGCGCATGATGCAATTTGAGGTGGAAGCATTTTCGAAATTCGTCTCTGTCCGACGAAATTCTCAATGGGAATTTTGATTAAGTTGCTCGGAAATGCTGGCTGAATGCGAAAGAAAGCCGCATGGTTCGACACGGATTCAGAAGGTTATTCTGTGCCACTCCCACCGTGCTCTAATTCGTGTGCCCGTTGAAACATGACCGAAAGAGCTTGAATGAATTTCGAGAAGAACAAAAAACAAGCACAATCAACCGTCGAATCGTACGACGCACAGGCAAAGCAATTTTCAAATGTTTTTCAAATCGTGTCGAACCGATAGCGAAATGAACGAGAGCATCTTCAAGTGGAGTGGCGCCAAGTAATTTTCTGTACTAAATTTCCAATCAATAATGCCAAGTAATTACACATGATTCACATGACAATGGCATGTGTTTCATTGACAAATTGCTTCTCATGAGAGTCCACAAGAAAAATGGGTTTTTCACGGCACATGAATAAGTCAGTGTGTTTCTCGTCAAACTGTTTCGCTTTTCGAGATTGCGCCAGTGAATGAGTGCTGGGAAAAGTCGAGCTGGATGATTCTCGAGACTCATAGCCCCATTTCGTTGGAGCTGCGATGAGGGTTAAGGTCAATTTTCGGTGGAGAATGATAGAATTGGATATTTTATTTTATTGTCATTTCGAACCGCCTTAAAAATCATGAATTATTGAGCAATGACATGACACCAGCCGAATGTGACGCAGTAATAATGACGCGACACTCATACGATTCGATCGCATACATTATGTGATGCGTGTGTGCGCCATTTGATCGATACGGTCCGCAGCACATCGAATGTGGAATGAGCAATAGCCATCGATTTGATTAGTCCACCAATTATGTTCCGTTCACCTAAGCTGTACTTGAACTTAAAGATTGGGTTTGTTTTTTGGTGTCCCATTCGTGCGGTGTGCGTGCCACTGACGCAATGGTATGCGTGCAGAGTCATTATATCCAATCGAATAATATTTTCTTACGTAAAGTTCAATGCCACAAGGAGCTTTTGTCCGTCCGCCCACTGATGAAATGTAACTAACGATCGAATCGAAGCAAATCACAACAATCCAAGTTTATTCTTCAAACAAATGGATTTGTTTATTGATTCAGTTGATATTCCATTGTCAACAGTCGGAGGGGCGACGAACCGACGAACGACCGAACAGAGGATTGAAACGCATAACGAACAACGCTCAATGACCGAATCATAATTATTAATTGTAATTGTATAATCGTCGACTGTTTACCCGGACGCTTGGAATAACAACAACCGACGGTGGATGAGCGACAGCAAAAGCGAAAGCTTTAATATTTGTGAATAATTGATGGAAACGAGGGAACAGAAAAAGAAAAAAATATGGGATTGTTTTTGATTTGTTCAAAGTCCACGGTTGACTCTTGAGTCGGTCCCAAACTGTGCCAATCACTGTCATATCTCATGGTTCGCATCGACTTTATGACTTTGGATGAGACTCGCTTCTGCCAAGCCGAAATCGTCCTAACCAAATTCGGTGCGACATCGTGCAACATATCGAAGAACGTTCCATAAACGAAACTGAAGCATCCACCCACAAACTGCGAGGAACGGCATTTCATTCATCTGTCAAAAGCAAAATGTGATATTCATTTCATTCCTGCGTAATCATCAAACCGCAACGCAATTCTATTTAAAGTACATGCGTTCAATGTGTTGGCCAATGGCGTTTCCAATACCGAGATGATCAATCAATCGTCGAGCACTTACTGCTTTGCGAGATGCTCAAATGGCATCGCATTAATTGCCGATTCGACAACAAATCTACACACTTTTCAAGACGCAGCCACCGAGTCGGCAGCTAAGGCAACCGAGGCAAACGAGAACGCCATACCGAATACCAAACAAATTGATTTCGTAACAGCTAATTATGATCATTTTCTAAACAATTGAAAAACCAACCAACGAGCACAACATGAAATTAATGAAAATCGCTTTCGGTTTATTTAATCAATGCGGGAACCCGAAACAGTTCGAATATCTTAAGCGATGTTAATGACAGGCCGACCCCCACACTAGGATGATGGGGGCGACCTTTTAATGAAAATGGAACGTTCAAAGGGTGAACTCGAGCCGACCTGGAGCGGTTTCGTTGTTGAGTAATGCAACCAGTCGATGTAATTAACGAAATGAAAACAAAACGCTAGAAGAAAATCGAAGGGATACCCGGCAAGCGAACGCAGAGAGAGAGAGAGCGAGAAAAAACGAAAAATAAAGAAGAAGAAACATAAAGAAATGGCAAACAAACAAAAACACAAGACGGTGGAAGAACGAGTGGCAAACAAACGGGCGAATCGGAAAGGAATCATGAGGAGAGTACGTACGTCCAAATCGTCTGGTGAGACACGTGCTACAGTCGGTATTTGCGGTGCATAACCAATGGCTTCGAGTAGTTTTCTTCCGGTCCAGGAGTCGTTCAGACTGATACTTACAACACCATCAGATTTAGCAACACGTGTTAATGTATCGTTATTAGCGTCATACTCATTGGTCATGTTGGCCAGCGGCTTTGTTTCTCGCTGTTTTTTTTCGTTTATTATCGGAAAACGATGCCAGCTACGCGTCGGATGGCATTCATATGAAATGACATTCAATCGGTGAATGTTGACTTTCGCACAGCTATTCGATTACACTGAAACGGCACATTGATTGAAATATCAAACCACGAATTCCAAAACACACACACACTTGATTCAGAATTTTCACGGAATCCATTCGACGGTCATTCATTCAGAAGGCGCACATGCAATAACAATCGAACGCGACAAAACATCGCAAAATTGCGCACGACGCACACGACACCCAATTGTTTGGACATTTCTTGAGTTTCCCACTCGCTCGACCATTATAAAAAGTCACCAAAGCGAATGTAATTTATTCGAAATGAGCGACCGTATTTTCAAACAATTCCAATTCATCGAAATCGTTGACGACGAACGTTTCATTTGTGTGGGGCCCCCGAAACGATAAAGTGTTTTCCAAACAACAAATCAACATCCAACACCGAATGAAATTTCCAATAGCAATTCACGAAAATAATGGCATTTCGATTCAATGAAAATTTCCTGTGTCTTTCGTTCGTTTCGCTAAAAGGACGGGGCTGGCAAGAATGGTGCGAATGTTTTTGGATTCGAAATCACTTGGATGAAAATGATCGAATATCTCTGTCGTTCGGTGCTTCTACTCTGTGCTCTGTACTCACTTCGGGATGTTCTAGTGTTTGTCTATGCTCAGGCATCGCACAATGGAATGAAATGTAATAAAAGCACACCATTAATTTTGTGAATGGCGGAAAATTCTCGGTTTCGATCAACGTCGAATGATGAACAAACCGAATGGCGAAGAACAAAAACGGTGGACACAAAACGTTAAACGCGCACCAAGGACACAATGCCGCCTGCAAGCCAACACCACAAAACACAAACCGAAAATCTGTGGACGATTAGCTTTCCCGTTCGCCTTCCACAAAACCGTTACCGTTGAACAAAAATATCGAAATGTTTCCACAGTCTTTCGATAATAAATTGGTCACTTTGAAAAACGTGTGCTGCAAACGGACAATCGAAAAGCTATCCTTTTCAATGTGAAAAAACCAAAGTACAACATTTGTCTGTTTCGGTGTGTTCAATCGACTTTTATTT
>JANSTV010064308.1:0-11537 GCA_027564135.1 Lestremia cinerea
TGATAAAAACTGATTTCACACCCAGCGAAGAATTTCACGTTGATAACAAATTTGACGAAGAGTTTTGGCGTTGAATTTGCTTGGAGTTGGAGGCGTCGTTATTTGAATCTGTTGACTGTCCGGTCGCGATGCTTCTTCTCAATTGAAGACGAGCTTGTTTAAGGAACAAGTTTTATTTATAGCAGAATCTGTTTGATGTACTGTTTGTTCTTTGTTGTACGCGTTCTTTGACCAATGGTCAGCGTGATTGTGGGATGGTTCACAGTGGCGGCTGGTTGCGTCATCACTGGAATGAGAGGGATATTTTCGGAATGGCATTTTGTTTTGAATGTTTTGATGAATTTTCGAACGGTTTTTGGGGGATTTGATAGACTATTTTTCCTCCAGAATTTGGGGAGGAATGCGACTATTAAAGTCAATCTTATAGTGGGGGCGCTGACTGCGGGGGGTCTCAATGGAGTTGCGTTGGCAACTCGAGGAAGGAGCAAAATTTTCATATCTCAATCTCGCTCATCGAAAATGAGTGAATATCTTTCATCCGACGAATGTAAAACGACTCAATCGATAGTGTAAACCAGACGCCGCCAGAATACGGTATATTGAGCGGAGAGTGAGGGAAGCAACAAACAATATGGCGGCCTGTAAAGTGACGCGTTCAACGAGCAACACCAAAATTTGGATTACCTAACGCGAACAAGACAACACGAAAATTGCTTGTGTTTACTCGAATTCACTGATCAATTGCAACCCTATTTTTCAAATCATAAACAAAAAGTGGTAAGAAATTTTATAAATTTCGGTGTGAAACGTTACATTTGCTTTGGAAAAAGCAGCGAAAAAACAGACGTGACGCGAAGCCACAATTGAATGCGATAAAATGGAAATAGAAATGGTGACATTTCTTGACTATTGTCGAATATGTTTCCAAGATTCAGGAGATATGAGTTCGATATTCGACACGATAAGTGACGACAACAGTGAAACCATTGCCAATGGGATAATGCAGTGCTCATCGATTGAGGTAAGTCTTTGTGTTTGGCTCCAACCATGCCCTCGATACATTGCAGTTTGCTTATTGCCCACTTTGTGTTGCAGATCAAATCCGGAACCAATTTACCCGAACAAATATGCTCATCATGCTTGAACCGATTGCAAATCGCCTTTGATTTTCGAAGGGAATGCATCAGTTCGGATGCAATGCTGCAATCATGTGTCGTCTCAACAGAAGAGGGGATCATGGATGAAGAATCAACGCCAGAACCTGTGGAAGAGCCGAAACCATCGAAAACTACTTGGAAGCCACCGACAGGTTTGAATGTCAAACGGCTCAAATCGGATACGGTGGTGCAGTCAATAAATGTTCCGGTGAAAAACGAACCGAATTCTGAAGAAGAAATCGAGCTGTACGACGAGGAAGGTCTGGCCGAAATCGTTGAAATGGATGAAGATGAATACGAGCCAGGAGAGGAAATCGATGAGGAAGAAGATGATAAAATTTACATTCAAAATGCTCCAAGGCAAAGCGCTCAATCGATGGCGCAGAAGGAGGCAAATTTCGTGGGTAAAAATGGTGAACAGGTGAATGTGATGCCCATAAAACCGGTTCGAACCAACAAAGCGCGATTGGGTGGAACAAGCAGCCGCAAAACAAACAGCCTTCAATTCGTTCAAGTCGCCAAGGAGCATAACGATCGCGTGATGCGAGTCAAGAAATCTGTCAAAGATCAAAAGTCTTCGAAAATTTGTGATATTTGCGGGAACTCGTATAAATATCAGCATGCGTTGGAGAGCCACATGCGACGGCATCGAAACGAAAAACCATTCGAGTGTTCTGTTTGTGGGAAGGGTTTCGTCATCAATTTCGAACTGAATCGGCATATGCGAACGGTGAGTTGAGAGAACCTTGGTCTGAATTGACTGGAACTAAAATTGAATTATCCCCCAACAGCATACTGGTCAAAAGCCGTACGCCTGTAAGTATTGCGATCGAAGATTCTCTGATTTCGGCAGTCGAGTAAAGCACGAACGCACACATACCGGAGAACGTCCATACAAATGTGATACATGCGGGAAAACCTTTGCGTACTCGCATGTCCTGTCCAGCCATTACCTAATCCACACGGGCGAGAAGAAATACAGGTTTGTGATTGAGTGAATTGACCGAATGAACCCGTCTAATCGCCCCCTTCTCCTTTCAGTTGCACCATCTGCAATAAGCGCTTCGCCAAATCTCACCATTTGAAAGCTCATCTGAACACTCATACAAAGCAGAACCAAAACAAGACCACCCAAATGATTCAGTTGCATCAGCAGCAGTTGCAAGATCAAGACAACGATCAGGATGTCACTCACCAGATCGAAGAGTACATCAATCTGTCGAATGCGACGATAGTCAGTGAATCGGATATGGATGGGACGACCGGCGAAGAAGATGTTCAGCTGTTGCTGTACAACGATGTCGATGTGCTGTCCAATTTGACCAGCGACAATGACACCAACATTCGAAGCATCATCAAATCAAAGTCCGACAAGCCACACATCATCGAAGATGAAGACGGGGTCCAGCATGAGATAACGATCGAGGAGGAACAGGACGCTATTGAACTGCTGACCTTCGAGGATGATTAATTGTCGCTAAAGTTGTTCGTATTTTATTTCGTTTGCCAATGAATCAAGGTATAATTATAATTAAAGAATTTGGAACAAATCGGCTGTTTAAATTCATCGAAATCGAATCAACTGCAACTTTTGGACAGTCTGACAACGGGAATGAGTGCAAGAGAAACGCTTGAATTGTCCTAGTCATAATTTAAAATTTTATTCTACAGTTATCTATTACATTGGTGCATTTCAAGTCTTCGGATTAGAAGAAGAAGATGATGATGATGATGGAGAAGTTGAAGAAGAAGAAGAAGAAGAAGAAGAAGAAGAAGCAGTCTTGAGATCCTCCGCCAGCTCATTCAACTTCTGTAAAAAAGCCCACTTCTTATCAATTTCTGTCTGTATGCGAGCTTCGCCACCTTCGATAATTTTAGCGTTCTCTTCCCGAAGCTTTGTCCTTTTGGTCAGCATGTCTGCATTCCGTTCGCTCAAAGTATGTTCCTTCTCCATCAACCCTTGCACTTTGTCTTTTTTATCATTTAGCACGCGGCTATGCTCCCTATTCTCCTCGCCTGTTTTCTCATCAACCGCCACGGTTCTCTCGGTCAGTAGCTGAAATCTCGAGAGCAACACGCTCAAATCCCGATTGCGAGAATCGTCTGTAGTCTGCAGTTTCCTCTGCCGCGAATCAGCATTGAAAACTTGCAAATCGTATTGCTGCTGGACATTCAACATGCCGGCATCCAAACGACTCAGTTTCGATTTGGTATCGCGAATTTGACCAAGAGATGCAGACGAATCCAAGTGGAAATCGTTGATATTCAATTGTAGTGGACTCTTCATGCGACTACACTCCTGGAAAATCTGCAGAATGTTTTTGTTGAGAAACCCGATGGCCTCGGTCTTTTGTCCAAGTAGACGCGCAAGTTGAATGATATTCGACTCGGATTCGACTCGCAGCGTCTCGATTTCCTTCTTGACCGCTTCAATGTTCATCTCATTCATGGTGAGGGCGTCGAGGAGTTTCTTAAAGTCCAATTTATGGAAGCTTTGCGTCTCTATAGTGTGCCTCAATTGATCGATAGCCGTTTGCTTGCTGCGAACCGATTCCCTTCTGGCCACCCAACTCACTTCGACCGACCCAAGGATATCTGATTCCTCGTCGCAAAGTTCCTTCATTTTGCACAGCTGCTCTTCGCATTGCATGCAGTGGGATTCCAAAGCCTCATATTTCCTCTCATTCTTGTTGACGTTGCAAATTTTCTGTAGTTCAACGCATTCCAGATCAATATCTTCTGTTTTTGCGAGTAAGGCGTCGTAAGACACCGCCTGACCATTCGAATGCACGGCAATGATTTCATCGACCAGACGCTGCTTCATTGTTTCACATTCTTCGTCCTCTTTGCGATTCCAAAGGCGAAATCCGTTGCGAACCTCTTCCGAAAATGTCTTTGTGAATTCCAGGCTTGGAAGCTCTGGATCGCATTCAGTGACACAATCATCGAGATTCGAGCCATCGTCGTCTTCAACGCATTGCATTGCAATGAAATCACTGAGCCACGACAGCAATGCAACACATTCGTGAAATGCATGTTGCGCATTCGGGGTCTTCAGCCAGGATTTGTTCACCATGAATGGGTAGTTGATGGACTTCAAGAAGGCTAAGATTTGCGCCTCGGCATCTATTGGCCGGTTCGTTAGGATGTTCTTTCCAGCAATGAAGCTGGCAAAATACCCAACGATGTCGACAAACTGCTTAGACGACATCGATTTCAGTCCGCTGTGCCCCAAATTGAGTTTCTTCATGAAGGCACCGTCCTGTTGCAGAATCGACATCACTTTGTTTGTATTTTCCAAAACATTCCTTCGATTTTGATCGCCGGCATGTTTTGTGGGCGTGGCCGAGGCGATGCTGGTGATACTTGTGGCACTTGTGGCGCGTTTTAGGCTACCAGGACCGGCAGATGATGCTCGTGCTGAGGTCGACATTGATCGACCCGTTCGGTGGTTCGGATTGCGATTTGCGCTCCGTCCGCCACTTTGTCCAACCGATTCCCGTTCACCAAACGGCTTTTGCGGGGTTCGAAGCGCCTCGTGTTGGGCCAAACGCATGGGCCTGCAACGGAATGAGGTTAATGGAGTAGGTCCACTTTGAATGCCCCTCAAACGCCTACCGCATGCCATTTCGATTCCCCTGGCGTTGCATTTCCAACGATGAAACGGATTTTGACATTTTCTCAGGTGAACTTGCCAGAAACACAAAATATCGATTATATTTTTTTTTATCCAAAATTCGTCCAAATTCAATATGATGTTCCAATGAAAACGTTCCACTGAGAATAACCGTAACTGTCCAACTGTCGTCGCCTTTCGAAACGAGATTTTTTTTCAAACTTTGACATTTTGATCAAACATAACCTCGAATGGCTAAAATGTAAACAAAAACAAAAGAGGAAAGATGAAATCGTCAACGGAGCGATTTGGCGCTGACGATGGGCGACCGGGATTTATTTGCATTCATTGTGGGAATAAGGTGCCAGAGCTGTACAAAAATTACAGTTCGACCGTTTTGAAAATTATCGATTGTGTGAGTATTCAGTGGTTGATGGTCCAAGCCCTTCGTAAACACGAATTCCCTTTTCAGGACCAATGCCATGAAGTCGCCGACAAATACATTGAATTCGAGCCGATCATCATTGTCATCGACTTGATTCTCCTTTCCCGACCGGCCTATCGACATGTCCTGCACAACACGCAATTCCTGGTAAGTCAATGGTCGACATTTGATGGGCACTTCTCCATGAGACACACCTCTTTGCAGGTCCACTGGAAGCTCAGCATCGTTACACTTTTGCTGGAAGCCTATATTTTGTGGAAGGAGAAATCTCGTTCGATTTCCCCGTACGACGAAACGTTTACGATGGAGAAGCAATTTTACTTTTGTTTTGGTTTGGTGCTCGTCGGTAAGACTTAACTTCTTCATTCGTCTTCGTCAATCACAACCTTCTGTTTGCAGACAATTTCCTGTTGTTTCTCTTTTTGCGACTTGGGCTATTCCTAGTTCCGCCAACTGATGGAAAATCGCAAACCCAAAAGGAAATTTCAATTCAATTGGTGAAGGCCATCACCTTGGCAAGTATTGCCAAATTCTTCCTTTTGCCGATTATGATTTGGAACGCGCATATAACAAACTTTGAAGCGAGTTTGAATTTCGGTTTGGTCAGCGGCTATTTCGTTCTGGCTTTGATTTACGTGTATTCAGGTGAGGACAAGTTTGTCTTGTCGTAAATCTGGAATTAACTCGAAATTCTCGTTTTTCCAGTTGTCTCGAATTGTCATCGAATGATATCTGCCGTTCAGGTGCTTCTTGCTTTGGCTCTAAAGACCACCATTTTTGGAGCAATTTATGGACTTTTAGAGATATATTTCCGCTTTTAAATTGATTTAATAAACGTTTCATTAAAACTAAATTCAACAAATTCAACTCGTCGAATTGCTCTTCACGAAATCACTGGTTGCTTGCACAAGATCCGGGAGACTCAGATGTTGGCATGTGTCACTCGCTATGAAATGCAATTCAAAGGTTTTCTCTGAAATGGCTTTGGATCCGATAACTATCACCAAGGGATAACCCATTCTGAAAGAAGGAATCGTTAGTCTCGTGGACTCTCATTCACGCCAAAGCCAACTCACTTTTTCGCATCTCTCAAACGCTTGCCAATCGTCTCACCGCTTCGATCGTCCAGCAAAATCTGCCTCTGCAATCCGGGCACGTCCTTAAGTAAATGATAAATCTCTTCAGCGCAATGCACTAATTGGCTCTCCTCTTTGCTGCCCTTTTTCGGAGGGATGATGCAGACTGTGAACGGCGCAAGCAAGAATGGCCAACGGATTTGATTTTCCGTCGACAATACTTCGATGCTGGCGGCTAAGAGACGCGTCACACCAATGCCAAAGCAGCCCATCGACAGAGGGACTTTGGCCTTTTGTGAATCGTTGACCCAGGCTCCGAAGACCTTTGTGTATTTCTCGCCCAGCAGAAATGCGTGTGCCACCTCGATTCCCTTATCTCGAGCCAAATCAGTCCCTTTACAGCTGGGACACTGTTGCGTCTCGCCAACCACTTCTGAATCGCATATGTGCTGACAAGTTGAGCAGGTCACGAACTCACTCTCACCCATCGACGCCGGAAGCTGAAATTCATGCGACACCGAACCGCCCATACTGCCGTTATTCGCCTCTACTCGAACGAACGGAACGTTCAACGTTTTGAAGAGCTTCGTGTAGATCTCATTCACTTGATCGTACGAATGACGGGCCTGCTCGTGGCTGATATCGAAGGTGTAGAGGTCTTTCATTAGAAACTCTTTCGCCCGCATCAAACCGAATTTCGGTCGAAGCTCATCTCGGAATTTGTTGCCGATCTAGAAAAAGACGATTCAGTTTCGAAGGAGATCTTTAACGTGGTCCACCCACCTGATACAGCCGCAATGGAAATTGATCTTGCGAAAATGGCGCTGATTGAGCTACCAGTTCTGTGACTGCTTCCTCGAAGGTCTGAAAAAACACAGCGTCATTGAAAAAGCACGAAGATAATTGAATCATCACCGAAGCCTACCGGGCCCAAAATCCACGACTTTTCTTCGTGGTCAGTCGTCTTGAAGAGTTCAGTTTGCAAGGCATTCAATCGACCTACAAAATAACAATGTTTCACTTTCAACCTCTGAGAAGAGCATCACACTGCAAACCTGATCGTTTCCAAAGCACCTCTGGCGTCAAGTTCGGAACAGTTATTTTCTGAGCGTCAATTTGCTCCATGTGCGCGTCAATGAGATGAGTGCATTTCTCTAGAGATCGTTGAAGGAATGGAAGAAGGTGAAACGAGCCGTTTCCCGCTGGGTGAATCAAACCCAAATTGATCATCAACTGCAACGATTAGAACATACATAATCGATGATCGATTATAAAACCAACGGACTACCTTTTGGCTGTTTGATGCGAAAGCATCTTTTGTGGCGACGGTCTTCGCGACTTTCGCATTCTTATCGAATGGAATCAGTTTAACCGGTTGGAATATCCGTGACAATCGATGCATCGTGAAGACTTCAAACTAACTGACGTCGTCGAGGGCCAATACCAAAACAACATAACCTCACATCGAACTGTCGTTTATCCATTTGACAGACGGCAGATGTCATTCCAGCAACGCAGCGTTGAAATGAAATCAGCACTAACGCGTTGCAACATATGCGTTGCTACGGATGCGTTCCAACCTCACCCATTGTCTTTCTAATAGTTCATTGTGATCATTACTTGGCACGTAACAGAGAGAATAGTGTCCATTGTTTTTTTGTGAATTTCCAAATAGTTTATGCATTATTTCAAATAATCTAGTGCTTTGCTTTATCGCTTAGAAAGTTTCAAAATTCATTTCCCGTGAGCCTATCCCAGAAAACTCGAAAATGGACAATTTTTCTCGAAAACTGCAGGGAATAAGTCCAATATAGGACGCTGTTTGTATTTAAATTTCCCACGCACACAAACGTAGCAACGCGTGTGAACAAAGTGAATGAGAGACCACAACAAGCATCCGCTGTGTGTGTGCTTATAAGAAACCAATAAGAGTACAATAATGTCGTATTCGACCGTAATTGGAATTTTTTTGTGGAAACATTGGAAATGTTTTCGAGTGGCATGGCTGCGGAATTTGTTTATGATTGTGGTGCCGATAATGATTGTCTGGTTCCAAATTCATGTGATTTCCGGAACGGGAAGTGGCGTCTCAGCGATATTTGACCCAATTCATCAGGTAACTTTCACGAATTTGGCTGAGCCAACGATTTGCTGACATGAATTCGTCACGTCGCCATCGTTGCAAAACCAAAACAAACAAACCGGTTCGTGTGGACTCATCGATATTTTAATTATTGTTTGTTTGTTTTTCTTTTGCCAATTTAGAGTGAATTACCATCTTATTTTCCATCGAATCATGATGATCTCATTATGTACTCGCCCAATACAACAATATACAACGGAATTATGGAAGATGTCCGCATGAAATTGGAGATTATTGAAGAACGTAAGTCGGCATATGGTGATCTGGAGAATTCAGGCATCTCATTAATTCAATCTCCAAAATCTCCTTCCTCTGCAGGAGTCCAAGGATTCCCCACTGAAGCCGAAATGGACAGTTTCTTCCGTTCGCACAAAAAGAATCGAGATTTCTCCATAATTTTTGACTCGGATGCCTTGGAAAAGAACAACACTCTCAAATACACGATTCGAACGAGGAACAATAACTTCAAAACGGAGCGATTGTTTCTCAATAATGTGTACGACGTCGCCAACAAGGCAACGGACGAATACATCGATAGTGGATTCTTGGCATTACAGCGCAGTTTGGATACAACGTTCATTGAGCAAACAACCAAGAGCTCTGATTTGCTTGATGTATGAATCACCTGCCATTAACCGTTATCCATCATTCACAACCTTCCTTCATTTTAGATCGACTTTGAAAAGTTTCCAGTAAACGCCAAGGATCGTCATCAATTCGTTGGGATGAAACAAACCGGAACGTTCATTGTCATCATTTACAGTTTCACAGCGCTGTTGAATATGATTCTGGTGCCGATGGTGGAGGAGAAAGGTTGCGGAGTCAAAGTATGTATGAACCGTTATGTCAGCTTGAGCTGTTTCTAACTCGTTTGTGATTTCAGGAATTCCTTCGAATCGCATCACCACAAAGCTACTTGAACAACGTCACGTTTTTCTTCACGAATCTTTTGATCGGCTCGATCATATTTGGATCGACAATGGTGATCGCTCATATCTACGACTTGATTAGTCACACGATAGGGATATGGTTAGTGCTTCTGCTGTGGCTCTACTTGATATCGGCCATTGCCTTCACCTACCTGCTTTCGGTCGCCTTTGATTCAGTCTACTATGCGAAGGTCGGAGGGTTCCTCTGCTACATCGGCCCATTTCTTCTGGTTCTCTTCAACGAAGAAATGCTCAACATGATTTTGCCGATCTACAACTCTGCCTCTCTTCTGAAAGGTCTGGATCTCATCGACTATTTCGGAATGAAGGGTTTGGTTTTCTCCTCGGAGAACCTTCATGACAAAACGCTCGGTTATTCGATGTTCCAACTGTATTGTTTCCTGGTATTCGACACCTTCGTTTACGTTCTGCTGTATTTCTATTTGTCGCACGTTTTTCCCGGCAAATGCGGAACCCCGAAACCCTTCTATTTCCCACTGATGTCATCATACTACTCGAATTCGAGTTCGAATCGAATTCAAAGTGCTGGAGATTCGACTGAAGGGAATTCAGACTCTGAGTTGAATATCGAGCAATCTGGTGATGTTGCGGTGAAGATTCGAGGACTGACCAAGGTCTTTGAGAAGATGAGAGGACGAAAGAACATCGCAGTGAACAATTTATCGTTGGATATTCTGAAGAATCAGATAACTGTACTGTTGGGACATAACGGAGCCGGCAAAACTACTACCATGTCGATGATCAGCGGGATAATTCCGAAGACGAGTGGCCATATTACCATTGACAATGAGGAGAATGTTGATATTTTCCGGCACAAGATTGGATATTGTCCGCAGCATAACGTTTTCATGAGCTATTTTACTGTGTCTGATCATCTGTGGTTCTTTGGACGAGTAAGTTGGAATTGGTTATGGAGTAATTTAGAACTCCTACTCACATCGGTTTCTTCATCTATTCTAGCTTCGTGGTCTAACCTCAAAACAAGTGATACACGATGCCTCCCATCTGCTGGACAAATTAAACATGTCCTGCAAGGCCCACGAGTATGGTCACAACCTGTCTGGCGGAATGAAACGACGACTCTGTTTGGGAAATGCTCTGATTGGAAACACCAAGTAGGTCCATTTTCTGAATCGCCTCTTTCAAAACTAATTCCTGGATTCCTCAATAGAATTGCCATCTTGGATGAACCTTCATCTGGTCTCGACCCAGAATCACGTCGTGAATTATGGAACATCCTCTTGGACATGCGCAAAGATCACACAATATTCATAACCACGCACTACATGGAAGAGGCTGAAACGCTGGCCGACAAAATCGCCATCATCTCCCACGGTCAACTGCTTTGCTACGGAACGTCAATTCAGCTGAAACGCAAATTCGAAACCGGATACATTTTGAAGTTGCTGACCAACGATCGATTCAGCTATGGAGAAACGATTGAAAATATCAAGGTATACGTGCCGGATATGGTGATCAAGACTTGGGTCAAACCGACCATGACCATCATGTTGCCGTACCAATCGCAAGAGATATTCAGCAAATTGCTCAAGGTATTGGAAGAACAACAGATCAAATTAGGATTAACTTCGATCAGCATCACGAATTCTTCCTTGGAAGATGTGTTTCTGCGAAGCGATAAGAATTACACAGAGAAAGATGCCTTCGATGATGTGGATTTGTCAACGCCTTATCAACGCATTGAAGAGCCGAAGCCGATCAGCAGTTTTCAACAATTCATCGCGGTTTTGTATAAAAAATACATTTTCATGCGAGAACAGTGGGTGTACTGGGTGATGCTGGTGAGTTTGCTTTGAGTTCCCCGGGTGTTCCGAATGACATTCCTCTATTGATTGAAATTTTCAGAATTTACGAAATTCATGAACGCGTAGAGCGCGTTATTCATTTATATCTTAATTCTCTCAAAATGGACGGAGAAAAATAATTTGTCCCGAGCTGGGATCGAACCATCGTTTCGTCGGGCGATGAAACCACGACTCATCAGTGAGCAGACGATGTTCTCCACTGAGCCGTTAAGGCTACAAGGAATCATCCGCGGAATGCTTGTATTCTCTTACACCATTTTGAGATTTTCAACAACTCTTTGTCCTACAACTTGTGTGAAACCTGTCCCTTTCGGCATTACCAGT
>JANSTV010064319.1:0-11531 GCA_027564135.1 Lestremia cinerea
CTTTCGGCTGAGAGGGGTCCGATCGGCGACGGCTACGGCGTGTCAAAAATAGCAGAATTTCGGCGGCGCGCGCGCCGTCGGACGCCTCTAGGCAGAGGTCGATGCAACGATGAGCGCGAACACTAGTTTTTTTTTAGTTTTATTTTATTTTCAATCGATATTGTTGTGTAGTTTCATTATAGTATGTAAATTTGTTTCTGAACAATTAGTCATATGACAATTCTCGTTTGTTTTTTGTTTTCACGCGGTCAATATTGCATATTTATGGGCTTTCAACACTACAAATGTTGTCTATACACGGTTTGCAAGGCCGAACACAACATAAATATTTGTGTAAAATATCTTCGCAACCGATAAGAAAAGATCACTAGTGATGAATTCCGAACAGTTTCCTGACTTTTATTTTTAAAATTACGTGCGGGTCGAAAACGCCCCAAAGGTTGAAAAATCGTAAATGTCGTTGGGCGCAACCTAAGGTTAAGCACTATTTTGGCAACTAGTTTCGATTGCATGGCTTTCCATGAATGAAGTTAATGGCATTTAATGGATCAAAACTCAAAACTCAGTTGTTTTGAAATCGCTGATATTTTCCTAGAAATTCGTTCGATTTTTTAAAGTTGTGGTGGCGAGGTGGATTCGATTCAAGAGAACGAGGGCCTGTTGCTCAATTTTTAATTGAATTTATGTTCGGAGTCGTCGTCACCTGTTCGACTGGGAATAGGTGATGATGGTGTCAACTTGGGTTCGTTGCAATTGTTGGAGTTGAGCAGGACAGAACACGCGATAGACAAGCTGATGACGCCAGGAGGCATATGCGGACCAGTTTGAGTTCAGACTTCGGATGAAACGGTCCAACTGTGGGAATGTTGCTCGTAAAAAAAGTCTTGCTCAAGCCTGGCCTTGCAGTGCTCTTGAACATGCTGACCGCCACGCTGAACAACATCATAAGCTCTGGCAATTTCTAATCGGTGGTGCTGATTCACGAAAATCTAACCAGTGTGTTTGTCGCGGATTTCCTCAATAGTCGGTCGCCAAAAGTACCCATGGTTGTCTTAAATTTCGACAGCGATTCGAGCGCTTTCTCCAAATCCTTCGCGGCACGCGGTTCATCGAAGAGATTCTTGCTGATCACGCCATTTCTGGAGCCCACCTTGCTGTATGGCCCAACTAAAGAATGCCAATTCCAGCATAGTTAGGGTTAAATAAGACGACAGCGTTAGTTTTGTTGAAAGCTTCAAGCACCTCTCTCGATGAATATTAAGCTTCCCAACAAGCACACCACCGGTTGAATCCCCAGTGAATATGTCAAGCGCTGACACAGCGAATCTCCATGGTGTTTTCATGGTGAATATAAGTCGTTTTTGTGTCGTATCGCGAATACATCGCGTTTTGATGTCGTTTTTCGGGTGAAAGCACAGAATATTTCAAATCAAATTTTTTCGGTTGAATAATCAATAAATCGACCATAAACTAATCAATTTACATTATTCTCGCATCAATTTTCAATGAATAAAAATGCAGTGGGCTTTTACAAGAAAAGAGCGAAAGAAAAGATAAACTACATGCATCTCTGTCGAATTTTTTATTTATTACGTTATTTTTCAGTTCCGCTCGACCGATTTCATACGGTTGTTTTAGTTCGTTCAACCTAGTGCACGATCGAAGTATATTTGCAAGTTTAGTTGTTCACATTTGAACATGATTTTGTGACGGCCGCCAGTATGACCTGATACAACATTTCACATCTTTTGGAGGATTCGATTTTTGATTTGGTTCCAAGCCAGGTCATTACTTTCAAACAATTGGTCGAAAACAGCTTTGAAATCAGCTTTTTGCTCTTTGCCTCTGGATTGTCGCCACCAATTGTGATTAAGTTTTCCATGAGCAACCTCTAGTTGATGGATCCTTCAACCAATGCATCACTAAGCGAACATGCATTGTCAGGCGAATTTATCTAAAACCTCCTTTGAGAAAGGAACGTTATTAGTTCCTTTTGATCTTCAATTGCGGTTGATTCACCGTCGAAACGGCTACCATCCAACCTCGCCAAAATTTGATCAAGTGAGGCGTTTTGACGGTTCAATGAGCTTATGACATCGATTTGAATTTTTTCGATTGAATTCACATGAGACTTCAATATGGCTAACACGCGAACAACACGCGTTTCGAAAGCAATTCCCCTTGCGTTTTGAAAGCTTTTTAAGTTCGAAGTCGCTTTGTCAACATTTTCATTCGCGCCTAGACCAGCAGCGACTTCATGTGACTCAAACTCTCTAGATGTCAGCGCATCGCGGTCAATTCCGCTGTCTTGACCCTCAAGGCCATTGCTATTCTCTGCAAGAGGATTTCCAGTTGAACGAATATGTGTGGACGAAATGAGCTCGCTGATGTCATTTACACAAACATCTGGACTGACTTCTGAAGCATGACGTTTGGTGCTTATTTGTACATTCCGATTGTTCTCATTTATCCACTTCTCAATAACCGCCCGTGTTGGTGCGATGGAACTCTTCTTTGACGAAACATCAACGCTCGATATTGAGTTAGCAACATTTTCGATATTACTTATATCATCAACAGCTGTCGAGGCTTCATCATTGTCGTGAACAAACAGTCGCTCGAAATCAAATGCGTTTCGCCATTCGTTTTGCTTCATTCGATTTTCCGAGAAAATTGAAACGAAAAGTTATTCAACGTTGATCAAGCTCAATATCAAGCTACAGATTTGCTTACCTGAAGAACTAACTACAATCGCGACCGCATTAGTTTGTATATCATTCTTCTTGCGGTGTCGAATCAGACGCCCCTGCTTAGCCGTTCGAGAAATATCATGTTGGATTCCTTTGTCAGGCTTGGCTTTCGATGAAATATTTTTCTGCTTTACATTGGTCATGCTGGTCTCATTTTTGATAGTAGACTTCTAAGTGTGGCCCGGCAGAGTCATGTTATTCCGCCAGATCGCTTCTGTACTGTTTCTGCGCCAGATGCTGATTCCATTTCAATGGTGCTTTTCTCGTGAAATGTTTGAATGATGAACCATGACCAGGAGCAGGACGTTTGGTATTCATTTGTTCCTTCCGATTATTCTCATTTAACCATTTATCAATAAACGGCCGTTTTGTAAATTGATTAGTTTATGATCGATTTACTAACTAACTGCTCCCATTTTACGTAAAAAACGAAAAAAATTCTAATTTGGGATCACCCGTGAAACGACATTAAAACGCCATGTAAACGCGATACGACACAAAAACGCCATGAAAACGCCATGAAAACGCCATGGAGATTCACGGTGAAAACGCTTGACATATTCACTGGTTTTCGTTGGGTCAAGTTTCGTTCCGCATCGCCGCCATTCATAGTTCATCTCGACAGAGATCACAATTTAAACACGTTTTATTAATTTTATTTGATTTATTATTCTCTTTTTTGATTATTTTTGTGTCGTTTTTTCATTACTTCCATTCTCATTCAGTAATCATAATAATAATATTAATAATAATAATAATAATAATAATAATAATAATAATAATAACTAACTGATTACAATGCTCTGCCATTCGACTTACGATATTTCTATGAAATTTATTCAACAATAGTTATTGTGTGTTTCGACGGATAACAAAATGGTACGAACGAATTTTCGGCCAATAACTTAATTGTTTGAAATGGCATGGCATGATGATCGCACCAGATGAGATTCACCTTCAGGAGGGATCAAGCGCTCGCTTTTAAAGTGGGTCCACAAGGATGGCCAGCAGCCCGCGCGGAAACTGGTGACCCGATGACAGAGCCTGATCCAGCGATCATCAACACGCCACTGTTACATTGATTCACGGGCTCGTTCAATCAAGCACTCAACGTCCGGATCAAAAAGTAAAACCTCTCTCGAAACATATGGTAGTCCTTCAGGTCTCCGGGGCATTCGAATTCTGATTTGTGTTTCCTGAAATTTTTGTTATTCATTTCTTTGCATTTTTTTCAAATAAATTGGCTCCGGTGGAAAACCAGCAATCTTATATCAATATGATATTTTCAATATGTGGACCATTCGCTTAATTTTACCAATAATTAGTTATTCATGCCTCCATATTCCAATAATTTTTTTCCCATTTTCTTTATTAAATCATTAACAACTAGATATGATTACAACAATTATGATTTTCTCCCCAAAGAAAATGTTAATTAAATGTTTTTTTTCATTAGTTTTGTTTTGTATTGTATTCGAGTTGAATGAACAATGGATTCCTCAATAACGGATCTAAACGGTGAAAACTGACAAGTTCTTGAAGAATGTGAGATCGAAATTAGAAATTTGAATGTGCTCGGTGAAGAGAAGTGAAGAGGCGAGGAAAGAGGGGAGACGATGGGAAAAGAGCCCCAACAGCTGATGGGTGAAAGGAGAGTGGTTTGCTAACTGGGTTTTATCGTGCAGTTTTACAGAAGACATCCAGACGGACAATCATGAAGAAATCTTTGATTGAAAACGATTATTTTTAGAAAGTGACACTGGCTTACACTAGGGCCTCAAGGGCCTTAAGGGCCTCAAAACCGACAAACTAGTGTTGTTTCAGCGGCGATTGAAGACCTTTGAGGGAAAAAACCGGAACTAAGTTGGTGGCAACCTATTTGGCGAATTGCCACGACACATCGTATCGCGTTTTCCGTGTGAAACCATCAGATCCATGACTTATAGCCTCGATAGCGCAATAGGTAGCGCGTAGCGCGATTTCCACAAGGAGCGACGCGTTTGCGCATGACTCGCGAGAAACAAAAGAGACATTCCTTTCCACAAGGGCTCATCACCCTCAGCCATTCCATTCCATCTTGTCAAAAGGAACCGTAACAGAACATATTCAACCGACCCTGCTGGTTAGGGCGTCGTGCTAAAAACGCGAAGGTCGTGAGTTCCCTTCCATGGCCAATTTTTTTTTTATATTCGTTTCGTGGAATATCTGGACGTTGACCTCTTGTTTCGCAGCTACCGGTTCAATTGAAGGCAATAATCATTCCGTTTTGTTGAACGTACCCACCAATTTCCTAAAAAACTGGTGAAGTGCTGTTGACTGCCCTACAAAATAATCCACTCAAAACTTCGACAAAAACAATTTTACGTCGGTGTCGCAAATAACAATATACGAAACAATGACCCTTTTCAACGTTTTTCCGCAAACTCAGTCTTCGCATCGTTTATTTGCAAGCTTCATTCATTGCGTCAATTTGATGAGACAAGAAAAGTGTGAGCTCGGAATGCGAAAATAGCATTTCAATTGAATGTTATGCAAAACTGGCAGACTCCAGATCGGACGGATGTCATCAGCCTGCAATGGTTGTTCTCGACAGTCAATCCTCTTTCATAACGATTCGTCAAAACAGCAGCAGTTCCGAAAGGAACCCCAGCCCCATTCGAATCTCCGAAGGAAACTGTTTCATTCTCGAAAGTCTCGTTTGTTTTTCTCCGCCGAGACTGAAATAGCTGAAACGTGAACTTAAAATAAATGTTGTCACGGATGATTGACTCTTAGCCGCCCATCGGTGGACACACATGACGGTTCAAAGTGGTCAATCGTCAAGCGAATCCCAGTTTTGACTAAGTAGAACTGATATCTGAGTGTTCTACAAACATGGAACATCCGTCGGCCATCCGGTCTATCGATGCAATCGAATCCCCCGACTTAGGGCGTCCTTCGACCAACTTTTGAATTCACCATTCGTTTCGTTTCGGTTGTCCCGCTGCGATTTTAAACGTTCGTTTTGTTTCAGTTTAAATCGAATGTCGCTCAACTTTCAGCAAATTCACGTCACACACATTCACTTTCATTGTCGTATCATGCGATCCAATGACAATATCTGATGGCAAGGAAATGCGACAAAAAAGACTGACAAAATGAAAACCGATTCAAATCGATTGAAATGAAAAGTAAACATTTATTTTTGAAAGTGTTCTTTCCGATCCAATGGTATTTTGCAATTTGTCGCTCAGTTGTTCACTCGTTAACCTCGTCGTTAGTCGCTAGTCGTAATCACATTCGTCGATTGTTCTTTATTGAGTCACGTCCGAGTCAAACAAAACAATCCAAAACACGACCAATCACTTTTAATTATTCAACCAGGGTATTGCTCGGCAGGCTTTAATTTTCATTGCAAATTTGACGGAACCAATTCCCGGAAACCGCAGCCACATTTAACATCGGAACTACCGGTCTAGCTCCCAACACATGAACGCAAACACACACACGAGCACTTGATTCCACCTTTCCTACCCTCACCCCTCTCCCACACACACACGCACACACACAGACTCAGATGCAAACACTCTCACAAACACATACTCACAGAAATTCATCAGTTTATTCCCCAATCATTATCCGATTAGAACTGACTTGAAGAGAATTGATAAACAGTCCGGAAAACGCGTTAATTAAAGAATTCGACTTACAAAGTGGGAAAAACCCGATGATAAATGCGATAGCGAATTATTACCTGGAGCATTGCAGCGGAACGCGTTTCAAGTGAAGTGGTCTGTTCTGCGTTCAGTTTCGATGCGGCTAATCGGTCTACGATACTTGACGAACTCTCAAAGTCGACGTGAAATAATCCAGAATTGACCTCGAAACCGGCTCTTGGCTTGAAAAAAC
Organism: Lestremia cinerea; assembly: GCA_027564135.1. Lineage (NCBI taxonomy): Eukaryota > Metazoa > Arthropoda > Insecta > Diptera > Cecidomyiidae > Lestremia > Lestremia cinerea. The sequence goes on from JANSTV010064319.1 coordinate 6,639, forward strand.
GAAATTGAAACAATTGAAATATCCTCCCTTGTCTGATTGTGATTTTGATGAATTCATTCAACTACCAACTCGAAATTGTTCGTCACGAAAGTTTTCGCTGGCATTTTTCCCAAGATTCTGTTCACATCCGTCTAGTCAGTCCATCGGCATTGAGACGATGGTTCTCCGTTTGTTTCCGAAAACATTTACGTTCAGCAAGCGAAATCCAAATTGATTGACTGTTTTTGTGTGACAACCGATTATTTCCGAGTTGAAAGTTTCCGTTGACAAAATGAATGAAATGAAAACTGGGACAAACAATCAGCGCCGACTGACAGCGGCTGATGGTCGATGGTTTGAATGTTGTGTTTATGTTTTGGGTGATTACTCTCGTGGAAAATGAGGAATATTGATTTTGGAATTGAAAATGGCTCGGTTCGGTTCCGCTTGGTCGGCGAAGGGGTGAATTTTATTGCCTTTGCCGCTGGTTCTTCTTTTCTTTCCAACTTTTCTTTTTTTGCTTTTTCCATTTCTCGTTCTTTTTGTCTGAAATTTGTTTCCCAGTTTTTTCCTCGATAAGTTTTCTCGTTTTATCTTGATCTTTTTGCAGCTTCTTTTTATACAAATTTAATTTATTGATCACAATTCACTTCGCATCGCTTAATTCTCTGTAAAAATTTCCACGTTTCATGAGCTCCTTTCGCAACTCTCTTTAATACTCTATTTTGCTAATGTTTCGGTTGGATTGTTTGCATTCTGTAATGGCTGCGCAGCTACGGGAAGAAAGTTTTCCATGAAATTTCATTAAATTTGTTTGAGTCGCACGGCGAATGTTAGTGTGTGTTCAAGGTAACGACGATTTCTTGCTACAAACAATGGGACCGAATACGGTCGTTTTATCAAAAGAAAGAAACGGCCTTGAACCGTCACCGGTTGCCAACAGCTTCTCCGCTTAAGACTAATGGGACCATTTTAATTGAATTCGAACGCCAGGCGGAATGAATCGATTTTTGAACAAGAAATCTCTTTCAATTTATGAAAATTTCAGACGAACACTCGAATGGTCGCTCACATTCATCCATAATTATGATGCTCGACGGCGGACTCAAGCATATTTCGCGATAAGTGAAAGTTTCCTCGAAAAAGAGCAAGAATGAATCCTACTCCTTGGAATTCATGTTGCTTCACTTATCGCCGAGAGCCAACAATTTTTACATTAATCAATCATCAATTGGCCATCATTCAGTCAACTGGGTGTTTTTGCTTCAATTCGTTTGCCATATTTTTTCTGCTTCATTTATTTTTCTTCTCTCTCTCTCTCTATTTCTCTCTCTCTCTATTTCTCTCTTTCTCTCGCTCTCTCGCTCTCTCACTCTCCCGCTCTCTTCTGATTTGCCTGAACATAAATATTTAATTTGCTGACAATTTTCTTGGTTCGTGTTTCGATCAATTCGTACGGTTGTTTGTGATCTCGACAGCATCGGTGTTTGTCGGTTTCGCGTTAAAGCCGAGCTTACGCTCGTTCCATTTGGATTGTCGCGAGATTTTTCTTCGAATATTCACGTCCACACGGTGCCGCGAAGGTGACTGCCACAAATCACTTCTCAAAACAACAACAAAACTAAAATGAGGCAAAAAAAGAAAAAAAAATCGACAAATTGCATCGTGCATGCAATGACTCTGTCCAAAGAATATTTTCATCGGAGCTGGCGAACCGTTACGAATATTCGCGCAGATACGTTACCATATGGGTCACAGACAATGACCCGCTTTAATTGATCTTAGTTTATCACACATTCGATGGTTGGTCGTTGCCAACATTGTGGCGCGTTATCACATCGGTTAGCATTGTCGGTAGTCGGTCGTATCCAGATTCCCGATGCGATATCACTTCTGAATTCACATTCGCTTGATTTAATTCGTTTTCTGCTATTTTCCGCCTTTTTCTTTATCTCATTTTGCATTTTACGACAGATTTGATTCGGATGACGTGCGCCCGAGTATCGCTTCGTCAAACAATTGAATTTCGTAAACAGAAATATATCGCAATCAACAGACGATTGCAAACGTTGAACCACAAAAACAACGAGTCTCAGCCAGATGTTGGAACGTCGTTTGACACCGCCAACCATGTGAGAAATGGTTTTCGCGAAAAAACGAAAAAAAAAAAAAAAAAAAAATCAACGAAATTGAGAAAAAAAGTTTAATGATGGGATTTGCGAAAATAACTCTCACGCGCAAGCCTTCTCCATACATCTCGTCCGAATCGAATTCATCGTTTCACCCAATAAACTTTTAGGAAACAATAAAATAATAAACGAATTCACTTAATGTGGCCCATATTGCCCTGGATCACATACGCACTGAGCGGTGCCACAGTGTGCCACACCGGCAATTGGCTGTCCCAAATGACGTTGAACCAAATTTTTTCGGGTTTTTTGCTCTCGTTACGTTCGTTGGTTGGGATGTTGTGTGCTTTTCTCAATTTTGTTGTTTTTTTTTCGCTTTGTCATTTGTGCCAAATTGAGATCAACCGAGATCGGGTCTTGGTTGAAATGATGTGCCCGATGGGCCCGAGTGGTCGCGTGCCTTGGGTGTCTCCAGTCGGACGACGAGGCGAGAGGAAATTTGCATAAAAAAAACAGAAGAATCATCTGAAGCGCAACCGTTGTCTCTCCATTCGGTTTTGGATGTGTCAATAACATTCGAGAGACGATTAGATAAACGTACCTCGATGACGCCAATTAGACGGTTATTAAGTTTATTTAGTGGCCGATATGATGACACCGAGAGTGTGTTATCATCGATGGTAAATGTATAATAATTTTTATTGTGGCGAATCGTTCAATCATTCAGCAGAATGTGCGTTTTCTCTCTATCTCCCTCCCTCCATCCATCTCTCTCACACTCACTCTCTCTTTCTCTATTCCGTGAAATCGCTGACAACGACTCATTGGCGATTTCATCACAATCCCAAATGATTGCCTTCTTCCGATCATCATCTTCTTTTGTGCATGAGATCAACTTTGCTTGGCAAAACGATGACAAATGCTTAATCATTCGAAAAAGCGCCACACACAAACTGGAACTGAAACACGAGCTGAAGAGCGAAGAGCTCGAAAGTTCGTGAGGAACCCAATGAGTCAACATGCCGGTCAATGATTGGATGGTTTCATCGACACCGCACGACCACAGCACATTGTTGTTCCAATTTTTGCCTCGCATCGCTGTTGTTGTTGTTGTTGTTATAATTCAATAAAATTCAATTAAACATAACGGCGAATGGTCATGTAATTCGAATTGTGTATGATCCATCAAAATGCCGACAACCCGTCCATCAATCCGTGAAAATCTAATTGCAACAGCATCGAAGTATGAAAAAAGCCACTGAACGAATGTCATTCGATTGGACGACGGACGAACGAACGAGCAGACAAGCGATCAAATGCGAATCGGCGAGAGAGAAATATTTGGTTGTCGATTTTGCGAATCGAATAATGACATTTGACTACCTCCGTGCTGGCGACACCGAATCCCAATCCTATTGTTACGCTTTGCATGACAACTGTTTGCTGTTTTTCTCTTTCGTTTTTTTTCGTCGTCGTCGCAAACACATTCGAATTTAGGTTAAATGAGAGCAAAACTGAGACTCGTCACGGGAAATGATCGAAAACGAAATGTGTGGTTTTTTGAATGGCGGTTTTTCGGTTCGAACAAACTCTCGCTTCGAAATTGATTAACAACTTTTACCCAGATTCGGGGGCGATTTTGCGCATGAGACCGACCGATGCGGTGATTTGATCGACGGTGAAAAAGTCGGTCAAACGATTTTGGGGGAATTTTGGGGCCGAATCTCCATCGCCCAAGGAAAAATCAACTACTTACTCGAATGCACCGATGCGCAGTAGACCAACTGCGATGACAACGTGAATATCGACCAATGCATCACCAGCAATTGATACAGCACCATGTTTGCGATTGATTTCGTCGTTTTTTTTTCGCTGTAATCGCCACCGAATCTGATAATTCCTCAATATCTGCGCTCTTATCAGAAAACACAAACTGTCGCACGGTGCGTGCGGTGTCCCGACTACGATGTTGCGAATTGAATTGAAATTCGACTGAAACCACTGCCGGAGTCTATTCGAAAAAAAGTGTGTGTGTTTTCGTTTGAAACGAAACTATTTTGTACCGTTTTTCAAGTGTCACTCACACGCGTGCATCACGAACACGGTCTCACTGGGAATGATCGAAATTTTTGTCGAAAACTTGGAAATCCCCTTGCGATTTAATTGCTTTTTCGTTGATCGATCGATTGGTCGTGTGTCAACACTGTGGATTCGATGTTGAACTCCGATCATCGAATGTGTCAACGCACACAATTTTCCGCAAAACGATCGATTTGCGAAAGGAAAACTTTCGAGACAAAAGCAAAAAATCGATGCGATTCGAAAAGTACGGCCAAACGGCAAATCTATCCGAAATTGACGGGCAGAAAAAAGCACCGATATTCCGCCTCTTGTCCGATTCGTTCCGATGACGGTTGAGAAGTTCTTTATTTGAATTTTCGAATCCGTTTTATTCGCTCCGCTTCGTACCGTTTTTTTTCTCGTAATCTTCCGTTTTCTTCTTCGATTTTCGTTTTGCACAACGTTTGTTTCACTTCTCCGGCGATTCAAATGCGTTTTTGCTGGTTTTGCTTTGCTTTTCGCTCAATTCGTCTGTTGCTTTGCGAAAAGTTCATTCGTTCGTTTGTTTGGTTCGTTCACGTCTGTTTTGATGTTTCTTTTTCGTTTTTCTTATTGGATTTTCGATTTAACACTTTGCCAATTGGTCGCCGTATTTGATCACAACTTTGAACTACACTCGATTATCATTGCTGTTTGCTGTTTCACCATTAACCGTTTATAGATT
>JANSTV010064341.1:0-11529 GCA_027564135.1 Lestremia cinerea
ATGCTTCTTATCCGATCTGATGGGCTATTTGCTTGTGTGAAAAACAACCGGAAATCAGTCAGGAAGCCTCGTGCATACAACCGCACTGAGACCGATTTATTCCATTTCACATGATTTTTCTCATTATTTTGAATACATCCTGAGCTCATATAATGAATACCGTTGGCATTCAAGTGCTCATGTTGGATGCCAGTTAATTTTCGCAACCAGCACCTCGACATTCGTTTTTTGCCTTTCTTCCTTGCACTTTCGCTATTCCTCGACGGGTGCTTCATTTTGAGGTAATTAAAAGCGTATTAAAACCAAAATTGGTGTTAGTTGTAAACCGCCAGGGAAAAAAACAACGCCATCCACCAGCGATATAACCGTGGAATGGATGCATCATGATTCAATTTGAATTTTGTGGCGCGGAAATTTTCCATCGAATTGTAAATAACACACACACACACACACACACACACACAGTAATGCAATCACAGTCACACACACACAGACGCGCGCGCGACAGTCACCGATATCAAAACCAAATAAACAAACAGAACACATTCGCGCTAATAAAGAATGAGCCGTGCCGGGGATTTCCTGAAATAATTATCAAATGCATATTCACCGTTGCACACACACACACACACACACACACACACACACACGCGAGCGAACTAACGCAATTTTGATTAGCATTTGCTTTGGCTCAAATCGAATTGCCGCAAATGGTGCAATTGATGGGAAAGTATTGCGAGAAAAATCCACGAATCGAAATGAGCATCCAGATCAGACAATATCTCGAAAATACAATGCTTGCGCTTGTATTAAGTTGTTCATTTAATCTTAATCTAATCTTAAAATTTTGCAACTTCTCATATTCATTTGTACAGAAACTAATTAATAGTGTGTTTATACTAAAAGTGGCTAAATTGCTTTGCCTTGTAATTTAACCGTCTTTGATTTTCATAATTTGAACAAGAAGACGAGATGAATGATTGTGGATGAAGGAAACGGAAGGACGAGCAGACGATGAAAGAGGTTTACTGAAGAAATACAAACTGAAATGTTGGATTGAAGAGAGAATCGAAAGAAGGTTAACGTTGTTCATTGTGTGAGCTTAGCACACACACACACACACTCACACACTCACACACTCACACACACACAATCACACACACGCACACACGCGGACACTCTCACACACACTCACACAAACGCACACAAACGCACACACACGGACACACACAAACACACACACACACAGACCGTGCCGAAAGGGTGCCAAATGAGAAACTTAAGCATTTCAAAATGGAAAACTGTACAACTAATAATAATTGCATTGCTTGGCGAAATGATAAAGATTTGATTTCTCGATTTCTCGATTTCTCGATTTGTGATTCCTGACTTCCTTATGTTGATATTATTGAATAATAAAGTGCAACCGAATTTGTGCCAAAGATTTTCCGAACCCAACTAAAATCTCTCGCATCGTTTCACGATCACTTGATGCATATTCCACTGAATTCTAAATGTATTGAATTTTGTGAGAGAAAATGGTTTTTGGGTCTGCTGCAAAATGTAATTTGGTTCTTTGAAAAGGTTCGTTTTCGGTTCGTTTTCGATTCGTTTCGTTCGTCGCCTTGATGAGCACTCTGATGAAGATTTTCCGGTTTTATTGTTTGCATTCATTTGTCAATGGGCGGGCGAGATGCACTTGAACGTTTCAAGCACTGGCATTCAATATTAAATTGCATATTCATTTTTGTTTTTTTTTTGGCTTTTTTTAATTTATTCATTTTCATCAAATTTAAATTTTCCATTTTTTTGATTTTTTTGTTGTTGGTTTTGTGGTTTTTGGTCAAAAACAAAACCAACAGCCGACCAGCGCGCTGACCGTGTGTCGCAACTCGCAGTGGGAAATTCGTAATTTTTTCCGTGTCGCTTTGCTTTGTTTCGTTTTGTTTCATTTCGGCTCGTTTTGAGTGACATCGAAATCAAACAGATACCGGATTCGGATGGGACAAACCTTGAAACAAAAAAACCAATAAAAATTCATTACAAAATGGTACACATGATTTGCTGGTGCTTCTTTGAACGCAACATTTTGCAATATTCAATTCGATTTTTTGTGTTTTTTTTTTTGTCTCTCATTTTGTTTTACGTTGCATTGCCGTTATTCCGTTTTGGCATCAGATTGAGTGGCATGTTTGAAAAGTGTCAAAAGAGATTAAATCATATAAATTGATAAAATGCGATATCAAATGCGAGAGCAAAGTTGAAATGCTTTTGAAAAACGTTTTGCACCATTTATATTGCATCGGCGTGCCTGACGGAGCGGAGCACGGAGCTTCAGGTTGAGTGTCGATCGCATTGATGTGATGTCACAGCGCTTCGAGATAATTCGATTCGATTCGATTCGATTCGATTCGGAAATCCAAGACTTATAAATCACTTTGAATGGAACAAGTGAATGGAATCCGTTCAACTGCGAGAGTCGCATGAATGCCGACGATTCACCCCAACAGTCCATCCTGGTCGATTCAAGCTAATGAACAAATGACCAGCAAGCTTGATCGAGATCTTTAACAAAATTAATATCATTTTCTGAAGAAATGCCCCGTTCCAATTGCGAACAGTCTTTCAAATGGTATTAAGTCAATTGAATCAAAGTATCAACAACAGGCGCCGACACAGCAGCCAGCAGCGATGCAATGTCAACGGCAATAACGGCCAAACAATACGCTGCCAACGTAATTCTATGCAATCATCGAATCGATATATTGAACAGCATTGAATATAAGACGATGAGATGAAAAACGAAAATAAAATGCTTTATATCATAATTACTTATTATAAAAACACTTTTTCAACATTTAGTCATTTCTTGCATTAAAACATCACCTCTTTTATGATTTTTAATTAAGTTAAAAACAATGCGCTCTCTCAGCTGCGTCGACGGGCGAAATGGGAGAATGTTGATGGCATCGCATTGATAGTGTTTCTCGAAAGGAAACAGCGTTCAAGCGAGCCACCAGCCCGGCTCCTCGGCTCCTCGGCTCCGGTGTGAGCGTGTTTTCTTCGTTTTTCTCCTTCCGCTTCCTTCCATTTGAATGACGGTGATTGTTTTCGCTCAGCTTTTTTCGCCGTCATTATTTTCGTGAGGAAAGACCTCGTTAATTGGCCGTTGGAATGCTCAGTTGGAACTGAGCCCAGTGATGCATATCTCGTGATCTGAGGCCGATCTAAGTTGAATCCAGGAGTCGTGCCGTAGCCCACTGACAGACGTCTATTCCGTGCTGGCCCATTCGCCGAATGAACTTTCCAAATAAATTAACACAAATTGAAACAAAACAATGGAAAATGAATAAATCCACCGAAAACACACGCACAGTCGGAAAATAATGAATAAAATGGTGCATTTAGCGAAACATAAAAGCAAATTTATTTGTAACAATAATTTCCGATATTTAGTTTATTTCGAATTGTCACTTTCGTTTTGCGCTAATGAAATGCGTGCGGCCGCCACCATTGAATACAATATCGAGCAATTATGGTCGCGGCACCGGTCCATCGCCCGAACATAATAAGAACAAATGCATAATCAACTAAATCGTGCAAATGAAAATAAATAAAAAAAATTCATCGCAGAGTGAATGAGAGAGAGAGCGCGCAAACGGCGGCTGAAAAAACAACTGACCGAATCGCGAATGGAGAGAAAAAAAACGACTGAAAAAACACGTAATGATGGAATGACAGAGAGCCGGGTCGAAAATGAAATGCAATATTTATCTTCGTTAACGCGACACAACATTCGATGGAATGACGGAAGTCCATCTGTGGGTCGCACCGAAACGCGCGTAAATAAATTTTCATTTAATTTTGAATATTTTTGGTGTTGAACGACAAAATGAATGAACCGAATCGAACCAACCGACGACCGAACGAATAAACAGAACATTATTCGGGGAAAAAATTAACCGAAAATATTTTCATTTTCTTTTTTTCTTTTTTCTTTTTTTCTTTTTCAATTCATTTCATTTCGATGTTCGGTTGCGTGTGCTCGCAATAAATTCGGATCTCGGGTGATTTCAAATGAAAAAAGAAAAATAAAAATGTATATTTATTGTAGTAATATCAAAGATTTTTTGTTCGAGCAAGAGCGCTGTTGATTCTGTTTGGTTCGGTTCGGCTGGTCAACGTGCAGACCACTAATGTATTCCCGGAACCATTCATTGACATATGCTCCAATCGAAAATTTAATAGATATAAATTCATATTTGTGGTCTGCAATACATAATTATGTGATTCAATAACATTTTATGCAATGTGCTCTGCATTTTATGTGTGCTCTGTTGGGGATGGGGTGGCGAAGGGTCATCATTCAGCGTGCGTGTGTGAGTGTGTCGGATGTGAACGAATTAGGAAACATGGCCTGGCTCTGTGGACTATGGGACAATGGGCATGACGCCAGGGGATGGAAGCCTTGATGATTTCGAAGAAATTTAATACTATTGGCATGATAAAGTCATTAATAGCGTTACTGTGCACTGATGGCTCCGATGGAAATTCGTCCAAAAAGAGTTCAAATGTTGTTGCTAGCTGCTGCTGCGGCTGCTGCTGCTGATGCGCGTCACATCCATGAAAATCGACAACAGCCCAGTGTGAACGGCATTTTTGCGAAGAATTTCGCATTAAAATCGGACGAAACGAAACCGAGAAGACGGCAGGAAAAAGAGGGAAAAAAACCAACGATGCAACATAGCGGCAACGTACGAGTAAATGAACGAGCGACCCTGCAGCACGGTTGAAGTTGAGCATAATTATTCATGTAATTCTCTAAAACCATCTAATGCAGTTGGCCAGAGAAAAGCTTCCGATTGTGTTCGAATGGACGTCTCACCAGAAGAGAAGGGGGTCACGCAAACTATTTGGCCATTATTAACAACTCAACTATGAAATGAATGGCATTTGAGGTTAGAATGTTCGGCCTCTTGATCATCCATTCATAATTCATTAATTATTTATTGGCAAATATGCCATTTTGAATTTATGCAATAAAGTTGTTCATTTTTCCAAGAATGTTTGATGATATTCACATCGCTCGAGCATCGGACGCTTGAACGGTGGCTCGTGCACTGCTCGACGATCATGTGCCAGCCCGTTAGCCGGTCGTAAACCGTGCTTGATTCACTCGAATGACAACCGCCTCAATGAAAGCCTTTGCAACATTCCCGCCGACAACCGGTGAAAAAGCAACGAAACATTTGTGTTTTTGCGGATCTTGTGCTGCTCAGACGTCCTCGGCGAAGCAATAAAAGTTGGCCGTGTCACGACCAATAATTAAAACGAATAAATTTTCGGGCGAAATTTCCAGTTTTTCGTTAGCCGCCGTCTCTTTCTCTCCCTCTCGTTCTTGCTCAGGTGTTCACGACTTGTTTATTCGGGAATTGTTGAGTTTTGTTTCCGAAACGAATTTGGAAACGATTCGCAACGCTCTCCCAAAAGCACGAGTGCCATTCAGATTGGTTATCGCGCGATATAAATTCAAAGGAATTTCCATCTCTAATTCGTCACCGGGCCGGTGCTTGAGCCACTTTCGGGCCGATCCATAACTCAAGCGAAGCGATCAAGATTGGAAAATTTGCTGGATGAACAGCGATTAATTCGATGAAAAAACCAACAAATTCGCTTCTTATTCTTTCTCTCCAGTCCTCCGTTTCGGAGACAGAACCGACAGAACCGACAGAATCGACAGACGTGAAAGCGAAAAAAACAGGAATAGCGGTACATTTAATCGAATATCTCGAATGTCTTATGAACAATTTTCGAGTTTCGAACCGACGTTTTGAAGCGACCAACAAAACAAAGGCAATTCCATGAAATGTGCCAAATTGTAGAATTTTCGGTTGCGAGTTTTGCAATCGAATTGTTTTGTTGGAAACAAAATGCCGTTGCGAGACTCACCAAATTGGTCAAGTTGGAGATGGCTCCGAATGAGTGACTGATTCTCTCGAAATGGGATGAATGGCTGCAGTGGTATTAATCGTTACAAGGAATGGTATCGATCCGCTTTCAGGGCTTTGGCATTGTTATCAAATTGATTTGCTTCGTTTTGATGTTGATTTCAAGTTTTTCCCCGGAAAATTGTTCTGCTGGCCAAAAACGCAATGGACCGGGCAGCGCGTCCAAGCACGCACGCTGAAATGCACAAAGCAGAAATCGCGACAGACAAAAACGCGAAAACCAATCAATGCCAATGCATTAATTTTCGGATATGTTTTTTTGTCTCGTTTTTGCTTTGGTTTTTTCTTGTTTTTTTTTTTGGTTTTGGTTTGGCGTGGGTGGGCGTAGGGGCCGCGACGTGTGTGTGTGTGTGTGTGTGTGTGTGCGTAAACGGTCATGTGTGAGTTTGGGAGAGGCTGGAAAAAACCAAAAAACATAGAAATTGGAAACAGGCGAGCGCCGGGCAAAACCGTTTTATGTTTGAAATCATTGGCAATGGAATTGATAGCGAACAACCGAATGATAGCCTTCGGGCATGAAGTCATAACGATGCAGTTTGTTCATTTAAATGGGCTTGTGCGGGAGAGGCGGGAGGTGCACGAGGCCGAGCACGGCCCCCTTTCGCCAACCAATCCCTCACTGACCAATTGGTTCCCGGGAAAATTATTATCATTAACTGACTCAGGGTTACGCAATAATTATCCATATTGCGTATTCGTTCACGGCTACGGACCTCCAGCCCATCGCTATCGCATTCGCTCTCGAATTCGGCATTGCATTGCGCGATTGCTCTGCCTTCCATGAACTCGATAGTTGTGCATTGCATTTCATCGATTTTTTTTTCAATCGTTTCACCTTTTCCTTGTTGTTGTTGTTGTTTTGAAGATTTCTTAATTCATAATTCATGACATTCGCTGGTGAATAATTTCGTGTGGCTCATTCACGTGCAAAGTGCATTTCTATTGGCAATCGATTCGTGCTGGACTTTTGCGTAAAAATATCATCATTTTATTGTCGTTTTTGTTGTAGCTGGCGTCGCACACACACACACACACACACACACACATTGTGTTTGTGAATGATAATCGAATTCGTCCAAAGTCATCTCAGCCGCTTAAAAGTCGAACTGCAAAAGAAGCGTGCAAACAGCACAAACAACAACAGCCGGAAAACGGGGAAAAAATGTTGAGAAAAAGGAAAAACGATCGCATTCGTAATCGAAGCGACAAAAAGCTCTGTCAAACGATGCACAACAATCAAAGAAACTTTTCCGTCTCTGTCTCTGTCTCCGTGTGCTTTTCCTCGATCAGTCATTTTTATTTTCGGTACTTTCAATCAATCTCCAATTTTCCGTCTTTTTTCCGCCATTTTCATTTTTTCCAACTATTTTTTGTTGTTCTTGCTTTTCGTCGATTTTTGTTTCTTTTGACAAAAATGAAACTTTTCAAAATAACGGAAGCTTATTAGAACTTTCAACATTCAATTAATATTGAAATATAAGTCTCTCGATCACGGCGATGACGTTGGAATGCAAACGCAAATATATGAGCAACAAAAACAACAACATGATTAAGCGTAAAAATAAAACTCCATCAACAGTGGACAGAATGCATTGAGTTTGTTTGACGATGTTGTCAAAGGTGTTGGTTCGCAACGCTGGAACGGCCAATGGTGGGCTGCATGGCGAACTGACGAGCTGATGGTGATTGTGAAGCAGTTAGTTGGAATTTAATGTATCTGCAATAGTCAGTAACAGAGTCAATGTCTGAGCAAATTATGCTTGTGTGGTGTTGGGTGGTGGGTGGTGGTGGGTGGTGGTTGATGGGTGGACATGTACGTGGCTGAATGCGTCTGGGTTGGGTGTCTGTATGTGCAGAACAAGAGTGTCTCTCTGAGGTATATAACCGGATATTCGCTTTGTGTAAATATCTTTCTGGATGTCGTCGTCGTCGTCGTCATCGTCGACTTCATTGCCGTAGCCGTAGCCGTAGCCATCACCGTCAACGTCGCCGTCGCCGTCATTGCTGCAACGCTGCTGTCGTTACATCAAAGCGATGCATAAAAACTTTACGTTGCCTTTTTATTATTGAATGAAATAATTATAAAATAAATAATCAATAAACATGAACAATCGGGTAATTCATTGCACAATGCACATTGCACATAATTTACAACCCTTCAATTTTGTATATCGCTCCGATAATCGTTTGTGAAAGTTTTTCTTTGCTTTTTTGTGTTTTTTCTTCGTTGTTGTTGTTGTTGTTGTTGTTGTTGTTGTTGTTGTTGTTGTGTTTTTGACTTGTTGTGTCGTCGGGATACTCTGGCCTTATTGATCGCTTGCAGTTTGAATAAAAGGACTTGAGCTGGATAGCGGTAGGTGAAAAGGCTACATATTTAGTGAGCCATTGGTCGACCGGTTCTCGGCTGAGTTCAGAGTGCAAAACAACCCTTTGAGTACTTCCAGAAATCGGTCAATCGATCCTTTGATTTGCGTCTGCTATAATGGGCTGATTGAAATCCCTACGGTCCATTTCATATCTCACCCTCCCTCAATGGCTGCTGGGCAGACCATTCACAGGAGTAGCACTGCAAAACACAATAATAATCGTCGTCATCATGATGGCAAGGCAGAGTGTAAATGACAAAAAGAGAGTAAAAACAAAACAAAACAACATTTGCTTTAACGCAATCACTGCTATCGCCGACATGGCCCGACATAAACCGACACAACCGGCGGGCAGTGTCAGATATCATCATAATTTAATAATTACATAGAAAATGATGATATCGCCATGGACGGTGGTGATGACGACAAATGCGAGAGCAGCATGTCAAACAGATTTCGTGGAAATAATGAGATGAAAAAACTAAAATAATTATCATGTACTTTGTCTGTCACTTAAAAAATATTAATTTACAATTTTTTGCCGAAAAACAAATCAGACATCCCAAATCGATGCTGGCGTCATGTGATTGCGGCATCGGGGAATCGCGAGGGGTTGAACGAGGGGCAATCAATTTTGGCATGTAGGCTTTCCGAATGCCTGGCAATGATGCTCGCAAGGCATCGGAATCATTTCGCTGGTGTTCGGCCCCTCGGCTCGGATGGATGGCGGATAGCGAACGGAACAATTCAACAATATGACGAAAGGGAGAGGAGAGCGGGGGCTGGGGGCTGGGGGACAATGAGCGATATGCAAGGGTGGATTGAGGTTGATTACCAGGTTATTGCAATAATGATATTTGTCGGTTTGTCAATGTTCATTGTAATGCCTGGCACAGAGTCTATCCAGCAGTCTGATTGACAACACACTTAATGCACGATGCAAACAAAATGTGTATTTGATTATGAAGCAGCCGGGCGGATCATAGTTATTTGTTGTTAATATCATTATCAGAGCTTTGGCAAATGTTCGAATGAGCAACATGCAACGTACACCTATAATGTAATAAACAACGAAATTCACAATCGAATGTCGAACGGTGGTGTGGGAGGTGGGAAAGCAGGTGAGAAAAAAACACGATGTGAAATTGGTTCGAAATCGGTTTGGAATCGCTCCGGAATCGGCAACAACAACAACAACAACAAAAACATTCAATTTTTTTCTCATTCCTTTCAATCCGGCAACATTCAAATCGAATTTGACAAACTTGTGCCTTGTTGTTGGAATATGTTTGACATGCATTTTTCCATGTTTGATTTTTTTTTGTTTTTTGTTTTTCGTTTTTGGTTTTAATGCTCCCGCTAATCCCAAATTGTGTAACACGAACGCTGTGCGTCGCTTATTTTCCCATTTGCTAGTTGTGTGCATTATCATGATATTCTCTCCTCCAATCGATGGAATTTAATTTTAATCGAATTTTGATGATTTGAATTTTTTTTCTGTCTCTTTCTTTCCGGCATGGCTCATCGCAGAACTACCAAAATAACTCAACATGATGACAGCTCCAGACTTTTTTGCGAACACTTATTCGGTGTATCATCAAACAGAGAATCTAAGGGCGAGGGAGAGCCCCCTAGATCTGCAAACAACAAAACAGAGGAATTGTGATTTGTCACGGTCACCTACTCGATCGCCTAGGTAAGGATCCCCCAACAAATGAAAATTGGCAATCAACATGTGACAGTGCACTGTGGTCTCAGAGCCACCACTGTCCCACAATCAACAACCAACATTTCGTTCTCTGCGATGGTTTTCATCTTTTTTGGTTGGTTTCTCTTGAAAATTTTCAATTTTGACAGCGTGTGAGGCACGTTGTGCGTATTTTTCCCGTTAAACTCGTTTCGAATCTATGATGTTGAGAATGAAAAATAAAATTATTTCAATTCCATGTTGCTTTTGAATGAATTCCAATTTGGCGGGTATTTTCAAAAGGAAGAACTGAAATGAATCAATTCCATTTGGAAATCAATGCGTTGCCAGTGAATAGCAAAGGCGGCTATTTGGAACTATTTCGATAAAAAAAAGAGAAGAAAAGAGAATTAATTGATTTTGATGTAACTTTATTGATGTATTTGACCATTAAAATGTGATTGTTTGATCAAAATTGGCGTTTTAACAAACATTTTATTTCAATTATTCAAAATTTTTCCTCATTGAGAACCACCTCGGTGGTGATCGGAAATCACGACGAAAACGAACAAAAAGAAAACTGAAAAATTCTTTGCAAAAACAAAAAAACAAAAAAAAAACCAAAAAAAACAAAAGAAAAAATAAAAACGAGAAACATGTTGTCAACAATCAACACTGATCCCCAATCAACATGTCGTCCGAAATGCGATTCGTGGATGCGATCGGTAAGTCATTTTCCTATAATTATTCTCGAAAATGAACCGCTCCGGGGGCACTGGCTGGACGGTGCGACGGATTGCCTCGCATTGGTTCAAAACAAATGTCGACTTGGCAGACATAAAGCTCCGTCTGTTTAGTTGGACCGCAGCCGGGGAAACTTATGGGAAAGTGTTGCCTCGAAAATATTCATTTTCACCATAAATACGTTTCGCCGAGGCAATTGAATGACTTAGCAGTTCAAAATGCCGAAAATGCTTGCAAACAATACATAAATAAAAACGGTAAAGTTGCCTTCATCATTAAAATGTTGAACGAGGAACTCCAGCGAACTCTGTCGAACTCCGGCTCCGGCTCCGGCTCACAATATAGAGTTTAAAGCCCATTAATGGCCTGCCGCCTTTCGCTCGACGAAATGCATTAAAGTCAGAAATTATTTTATGTCAAAACATTGAAACGTAATCTCTTCCGATAAATATTTAAGTAACTCTGATGCCTGTGCATTGTGCGCGACGGAACGTTGAATACATCAAAATCATCATTTGAAAATTGGCGCCATTCGCACCGAATCAATTGTTGGCCGAAACAAGCGAGCAGAGCCAGATAGGAAAGCCCAACATACCGACGCGAATATACGAAATACGCGAAAGTTCGCCCGAAATTCGGCGAACCCAACCGCACCGTGTGAACGCAATGTTATTCATGTTCGTTCACATGAAAAATTGGTCGGTAATGTAGATAATTGGTGTTG
>JANSTV010064352.1:0-11527 GCA_027564135.1 Lestremia cinerea
GGTGTACATTGCGTGCGACCGTACCACGATTGCGACAAATACAACGTGGACACTCCGTTCTGAATGGTGTATTCGATATCACGCACTTTGTGCTGGTAGCCTCTGTTTCGTCTGCTGCCGTTCCACTTTTCCTCGGACGGTGAAGGATTCGTGATATTGCTTGTGCTCCAAGCAATGTAGTTTGTTGTGACGATCGGTGTAGGACTCTCTTGCAGTTCGTCCTGTTCCCCGCCCGAGGCATTCGGATCGGTGCTGACCACATGGTTGCCACCTGCGGTTTGTGATTGGATTTGGATTTGAATTGATGGTTGCGCCCCGACGCCATGCTCACCATCCGTTTCGGTATTGTGGATTTTTGAGTTCTTACGTGACCGTGATTGATGGTGTACTCGGTCCATGATCGGTGTGGTACTGCGCGAATTTGGTCGTTCGCCGCCACTGCCACCGCTAGGGTGTCGATCAATGCCGGCTCGATTTATCACCATTGTCGTTGAGGGTGGTGGTGATGTGCCGCTCAAATAGTTGATCCGAGTGTTTGGACTGGGCGGCAAGCTGACACTCGAACCGAACATTTCTTTTTCAGCCTCCTTTGCCGAATTCAAATCGACGATTATGTACAGAATGATTTTGTGCGCCATTTGGACAATTTCCGGGCACGGATCATGGCAGAACGCCAACAAGCCTCGCCACAGTTTCATGTAAATCGACCCGAAACCAATGGTGGTGGTCGAATAATTGTTGAGCGAACCGCTGCCCGACAAAATCGAACTGGAACTCGAAACCCGTTTCATGTTGATGTTTCGCTCAAGGCTGTGTGTGTGATGCAACAGCGCGTTGTTTAGATGCACTGCATTCGACATATCCTGCACGGATGCCGCGATAAATTGATTCAGGAACAGCATCACAATCCACTGCAGAGCGGCAAGCAATTCCATTCGGACGATAGGACTCATGTCGTTGCCCACTGTTGTGAAGAGATTCAGTGCGATTGCACGATCTATGTTGTTCGCATGCTCGGATCGGTCTTTGTGCTGCGAGCTTATGAATGTGCCTAATGCGTAAACCACGGCCGCCCGGACCTCAGGTACGTTGTCTTGCAGTACGAGATACAGCTTCTCGTGGGCCAAATCTCTTACGCCCGACCAACGGGCACTATCGTAATTATGCCATAAATGGCCAAGGCATATGGCACACCATTGACGCAGCGCTGCACACTCATCCGATATCTGTACCAAGCAGATTGAAATCAAGGATCCCTTCAAGGCGCTCTCCTGTCCTCGCGGGAAATTGTGCACGATGGATGCCATCACGAAAGCTGCCAATGTTCGATACTCGGGTGTAATTGTCGGCTCTTGCAGCGCTTGCAAAAAATAACGATCGCCTTGGTCGCAAACCAAGTCCACCTGGCAGGTAACATCAACCGACATGATTTTCGCCCAAATGAATACCAGCATCGGTCGTAATTCTTTGGCCGAAGCTTGCAGTAATTTCAACACGTACGGAAAGATGCCAACGCTCAGCGCCAAATTTACAGCCCATGGGCCCAAATCCAGGAATTTTCCCAACAGTTCCAAAGCACGCAATCGATGCACCTGCGAGAGTAGCACCTGAAGCACGATAGGCAGTTGTTCGGGTGGTTCGCGTTCTTCTGTTCCCCGCTCTAACCACACTTGAAACGCGGTGAGTTGATCCTCGAAGAACGGTGAGTTCTTGTACTGAGCACCGCGCTCGACGATATCCGGCAGCTGTTGCAACGCTAAATCGATGGCCAAATCCCAGGCGCCCCACATCTGGTGCCGATGACCCGTCGGAATTGGTGGGCTGGACACTGGCGTACAATCATAAGAGCGCATTATGCGTTCAGCCAACAGGAAATTCCGGAATAGCGATGCAACCAACAGATCCTGTCGGAACAACCTCTGGAACAGATCCCTGGGCATTGTTATCCAAGCTATGGAATCGGTAATAGCGGTAAAAATCCAATTCAATTCGCCGAGCATTGTTCGACGATCATTCAATTGGCCTGGCATCCGATCGATTAGTTCTTGTGTCAAATGCGGCACCAGCAGCGATGTGCGTTGCAACATAAACCATTTGAGGGCGATTTTAATCGGTGTCGTCAAGCAGGCCGTAAACAAGTCAGCCGGCAGCGATGGATTCATGGGCAGGATTTGATCTTCAGCGCAAGCTGCTAATTGAATGCAGTTCTTGTAGGAGTAGGCCGGTGTGGCTGCGGGTTGACTATGGTTGCCAGTGGTGGATGCCATTTGCTCGAGTTCACGTTCGTGTTGTTCGGCAAATTGCATGAACGATTTCACAATAATCCCAGCATTTGAACAATCGTATACGTAGATTGACGGTGAGCCCATCCATGTTTGCAAGTCGTAGATTGACAGCGGGATGTACTGGGTGTATGTTCGATTAAACACCCAAACTTCACCGTTGACTGTTGGCCGGGGAACACCATGCCCGTTGTAATGGAACAGCACACGCTCCTCTTTGGCATTTCGACGCAGTGAAACGCATAGCTTCTTCACATCCTCAACGGTCGGATCCAGTGATTGTTTGTAACGAGCGCGCGGTTGCCATCGTTCGTATTGTTTCTGCAGATTAGCACCGATTAGTTCCAAGGCTTTTTGCGGTGACATCGACGACGGGTCAATCCAGCATTCCAAACGTGAGCACGGTGTTATTTTGAAAACGTCTGGTGGATCGACGCCAACATTCAGACAGGCCACCAAAGCAACACTGACTGTTTTCATGCGATCACGAATACGCCATGATTTTGATATGACCGGATTTTCCTTGGTATTGGGCGAATGTCGGGCATGGTCAAACACAATCTTCGGATGAATGTATCGTTCGATTACGTCATAGGCACCCGGTTTGTAAAAATTGTCTTTTTTGTATTTCTTTTCCATGATTGCTGCGTGATTCTTGAATTGGACCTCGTGTTTGTTTTTACGTTTTACTGCAATCTGCTATAATTTATGGAACGTAGGTGCATTTGCACTCAATGCCCATCACCACACATTTCTTCAATCGATTCGATCAGAAGCTGAAAAACACGACAACATTTATCAAATTCACAGTCATTATTTTCATTCAGGAGTTTTGCTTACCCGATCAATTCAACTTATTTGACTTTTAACTGTGCAATTTATCCAAATTATTCCGAAATCTTGATAGCAATAATTTCTTTTGGTAAAAAAAATGAAATAAAAATGGTTGATTATTTTGACATTTAATTTGGTTTTGGGGTTTTCTCATTGACGTGGCCAAGTTTACACGTCGATAACGCGTCCTCTGAATAACCTCATGTGACATTCGCAGTCATTACATATCAATTTGGAAACGTAAATATTCTCTGTAATTCGATTGATTTATGAATATAAATTGTGAAGTGACGGTTTCAAAGTAATTTTAATTTCCATTAGTCGATGTCAGGCCAAAAAATTTCCAGACACATCAAATTGTTTTTTTTCCAAACAGCAAAACAATTTCAAATCCCAACGTGGTTGTTTGACAGTTGGTAGCTGCCATAAATGCGCACACCAGCGGAACGCTGTCTACATTGAAGAGCACGCTGTATTTCATCATAAGAGTCTACACCACAGACAGTCCATTTCACAGACAGTGAATTCGGTCGAAAGGGCACAATTCGTTGGAATTATTATGGTTTTGTTGATTTGATTTTTTGTCAACTCAACAGAAATAGCCATTACAAGCAATCACGAATCGCTTTGTCGAAAAGGCTATGGTGAAATCATCAATCTGTGAAAATGAATCGGGTAAGTGAACTAGCGGTAAATGTGATACACGCGCTAATCGATGATGAAATATTTCTTCGGAACCGGGATGCCTAGGATGTAACTGTTCAATCGAATGATTTCGATGAAAATTGCGATGTTGCTGATTTGGAAGAGCGGCTTTTTGCCAGAATCCATCACGACTATGTGGAAGACACCAATGCCATTCCGAAGAATTACAGTACCGTTAGCAGTGCGGGGAATCAACCAGCGACATTAACACCACCGCCAACGACATCACTAGCCCCATTGCCACCATTGACATCCGGTCCATCGAATACCCCCGCTGGTAATCGATATTGGATGGGCAACGCCGTTCCGCTAAGGTCATATTTCACTAAGAAACCACCTCGCGCGTACAAAGCGTTGCCCCCCACAGTCCAGAAAAATTCGAAAACTGCCGAGGACTCAAATTCACTTCCAACATGTCTATCCGGTAATCGACCAAAGCCATTTACTCCGTACACACCACTTTTGTCCGATGCTGGCATTAATTTGGAAAGTTCATCAAATGACAACAGCGCTGGCGATCCAACAAAAACAGCTAGCAAACCGTCGAAGAGCACTCAATCCAACCACCAAAACAAGAACAACAAGAAAAATAAACAAACAGATCAATCGAGCGGATCACCGCAGAAACATGATCATGGCGGAAAAATGATCAATCCGTTCAGTCGGGTGGCCGAAAATCGATTGAAGAATCGTGAAAAATACGAAAAGAAAAAAGAGCGCGCAATGAACTCGCGACAAAAAAAGCAGAATAAAAAGCAACAACAACAGCAACAACAACAACAAAATGAACAACAAGTCAGTTGTGATGCAATAAATCTTGATTCAGACGATGATCTGCAAGATGATGATGTTATATTGATTCCACCTGTGCCACCGCCATTGATTTGCATCGACGATTCAGACGATGAAAGTCAACAGAAACGGCGCCAGGGAAGTAAAGCAGGTGAGTTCGATTCATTTACAGTGCCTTTGCTGAGCCAAATCCAATCGTCCCGTGTGCCAACATCTCGTTGCCCGAGCCCCAGCCTTTCGATAATTTCCGATGATTTCATCGTTCAACGTGATCGTAGCCGGATCGATAAAGATGCTCTGGTCGATTTGCCGGATGAGGAGCTCATGCAGATTGGCAATTCCGTCAACAAAGTGCTGGTACGGTCGAACAGTGATGACAATGCCGTCGAGCCGAGCCACGTTGATGTTCGACACTTGACCGAGGAAGATGAATTCCCCTTGTCACCTTCGTACGAGTTGAACGATGCCCCAACTACCGATGGTTTCTTTTTGACGCCATCGAAGGTCGCATCCAAGGCAACGCGAAACTATGAAGTTGGCGTGAACTGTTTCGCCGCTGTCGATGTTTACGAATCAGAAAGTTCTGATCTTCCTGACACGGTCTATGCCAAAGGGAAACGTACTCGAATTAATCTTGCGTCGTCTAGCTCAGATTCGGGAGGAGTGGAGGAGATTCAATCAAATAAAGCGAAACGATTGCGCAAGAGGAAATCTTCAGGCAGTAACAAAGGTTCAGACTATTTCCAATCGGGCTTGAGCTCTGACGACGATGACGATGACGAAGGCGAAGGTGATTTCATAAATGAAGCGTCCACATCGAGTACACCGTATTTGGTGCGGGGTGAAGCGTTGGGAAAAGGTCGCTTGGAAAGACGTCGAAGAGCTTCGAAGGGACAGAAACCATCATCTACCGCCAGCGAAAGGCAACAACATTCCGATGAGGAGTTCATGTCACAGCTGTCCTCCATCGTAAAGGCTGGAGCTTGTATGGAGAGCAGTGACGAGGAGAGTTCGCCATCGCAATCGGTTGAAGCGGTTGAAGCTCGGGACATTGTCGAGCAAGTGCTGTTGAGTCGAACAAACAAAACGAAAGCACCAAGTGTTGGCGAATCGACTTCCCGTCAGGAGGCGGTGGAAGAGCCAGCGGTGAATGAATGTTGGGTTGTAACAGATCAAGTCGGTGAGACAGACGGCATCATCCCCAATATTGATAGTTCTTTGACACAACATCGATCAACTGAAGCAAGCACCGCGAAAGAGGCTACAGCTGAATTGGCGCCAGTGCAAGAGAATCCAAAACGAAATGATGCCAGTGATAAAAGTGGCATTCAAAGTGAACGGAGTTATTCTTTGGTCGTATCACCTGAAATCGGATGGAATGAGGAAATGAATAGTTTCTACAATGAGTCATGGGGCGGTGAAACCTTTGATATGGTGCAAACACAACGTGGAATGCCGAGTAAGTTGTTATTCGATTCAGTTTTCGGTGGGGTTTCAGTTTTAATTCGAATTCGATGACAGAGGCCTACCTAGAATGGTCCGTCAGCAACGCCGACTTGTATCCAAGGTCGAATCGTCAGAAGTATGGTGGCCGACCGATTCGTTGCTTGAATTGCCGGGAGCTTGGACACCGTTCGCAAAAATGTCCACAGCCGCCGAATCCTATTCGATGTTACATGTGTGGCGCCACGGGTCATCGCGAACCAAGATGTCCTAATGCTGTTTGTCTGCTGGTAATTCATACAGAATTTCATCCGTCGCCATCGAAGCTTTTCTGATTTTAATTCGTTTTTACAGTGCGGAACATCATCGAAGAGTTACACGCACGGCTGCACCCAATGCCGAAAAGTGGGGAATGTCATTTGCCATCAATGCAAAGGAAAAGGGCATAAAATGGTTCACTGTCCGGACAAATGGAGACGATATCACACGACGGTAGGTTCACTGAAATTGATGCCTTCCACTGAGAATCGCCTTACAACTATTTCCCTTTCAGACTCAACCGAATGTGCCTCTAACCAGACATGAGCATCCACCTCCAAAGAAGAATAAGTTTTGCTGTATTTGCGCCGCAAGAGGCCACATCGCTGAAAGTTGCAAGAATCCAGTGCGGATCTTCGATCAACAACAATACAACACCGGTCAAACCGTGTTCGTCAGAAGCTACGAGGAGTGTTACAAGCCACAAAACAGGTCTCCCACCAAGAACAATCAACAAAATCAATCGACAAATTTGACATTTACAAAACCGAAAGAACGATTTACATTCAATTTTGGTGACGAAGTGAACGACTCAACTGATTCGTTTTATGGACGCTTTGCCAAAGCTGTGAATTTGAAGCGAGTTAAAATTCATGAAAATGAAGAAAGAAGCTTGGTGAAACAAGACTCGCGAAAAAGACGAAACACCAACCGGACAGAGCACAACCCAAAGAAGTCGAATGCCAGCAAGAATGAAAGATGTAATCTCGTGCTAAATCCATTGGCGGTTCAGAAGAACAACGAGACAACTTTAGATTCTTCCAAGGAAATACTGGATATCACTGGCAGTACGCAGAACGATGACAGCGTGACCCAGACCAATGACAGCGGTGATATTATTATACTCAGTCAGGATAGTACTCATGCTAATGACATATCGATGAAGGAGCAAAGCACAGATGCGTTGGAAACGGTTGAAACAACTGGTGAAAGCACTCCCAGCGAGTTGAATGTGTCACAAGCAAACGAGTCTCTGGAAGCCGAAGTGACCATGGACGTTACAACCGAACTTGCCGAAACATCGGAGTCAATTGTTGCAGCCCCAGAGCCACTTGGATTGGATTGGACCTTGACAAAGGAGTCTGCAACAAAATCAAACTCGAACGGAGAAGGATCCCAGGAGGAGAAGATAACGCGAGAAACCCAGCATGATAGTGGCGAAACTCAATCCAAGTTGGTTGAATTGGAACGCCTGTCCATTCAAGACCAGACACTGCAGAGATTGAAGGAATCGATTGTCCTTAATATTTCACCGATGAGACAGAAATTGATGCTGAATGTAAGCGGAGGGGAAGCTTCATCCAGCAAAATACCAAAGTCCTTGTCTCGTGAAAATCTGAACCACGACTCCGACTCGAATTATAGTTTCTCGGACTTTTACAACACAACCAACGCTGGCAAGGAAAAACAGGGCCGTATGCCAGATCATCTACCGGATTTCATTCCAATTGAATCGGTGGACAGCAGTCTGGATGTGCAAAGCGAACGATCATCGGCTTCTCCGCCAGCCCAAGAAACTCGATGCGAGGCGAAAATTTTCCTCACCAAAGAATATTGCAAGTACCTGCTGTCCCCGCAGGGGAATGTCTTTCTGCGAAACACTTCGGAAAAGCATGACGTTGTTGTAAAAATGGAATGGCGATCAGTGGGCAATGTGCTTCTCGTCGGTGGATTGCCATCGGACCAAGACAAATTTCACGAGGATTTAGTTGTGTTTTTCAAGACAATTGAGAAAAAGCTCAAGAATCGTACCGAAATGAACATTCCGAAGCAGAAGAAAAGTTTGATCAAATGCATTCGAGAGTTTGTCGTTCAGCTGGAAAAGCCTTTGGGAAATGTCGACGAGTTATTCAAGCAAATGACTCGATTCGAACAATACAACACGAAGGGCTCAATTAAGAATGCCGAAAGAATCCGAAAATCACTCAACATGATTCTGATGGGACAAACCGGCTTACGCGAGGGTCAGATGCATTTGGAGTCGCTTCAAGAGAATCTTCGCCAGTTAGTTCTCAATAGTGATGAGGTCATCTCGATTGGTTTCCGGAAGGAAATCCTGAAACATATCAATTATATTTTCTCTTCAAGGGAACACAATGACTATGCTGATTTGGTCCAGCAATACGGCGCGATGAAGCGACTGCATAAGCTGCCGATTTTGAATTTGGACCGGAGACTCTTGGGTCTGACCATCAACACAAAAATGGACGCCTTCATGAATACCTCGGTATCCGGTTCAAGCAAAGATTCAACGAAAAATAGTAAAACTGCCATTGATCTACGAGCTGACGCAAGCACTACCAATACTGTTGATCAGACTGACTCGAAAACAGTCGAAAGCTCTCAGAAAACAGAATTGAACGCGTCCACAACAGCCATCGATGAAACCAGAAACGAGTGCCATTCAGCCGAACCCGTTGCCTTAGACGAAAGTAATGAGATTGTCAAACAAGAACCTCCAACACTGCACGACAAGCAACCGACCACATCGCAAGGCTCTCAGCCTGATGGTTCCAATGAAGAAATCCCTAGTTCCACGAAAACCTGATTGACTTGCTCGACAGCCAACAATTACAGTTCGACTTTGTTGCGAAGTTGAAGAAAATCAAGATTTTCTTTTCAAACATTTTCAGCTATTTTTTGTATTTATTTTTTTGAAATTGCTGCAGAATTATTATTTTTTCTTATTATTTTTTACAAACCAAATTACCTCTATTTTAAAATTTTCGAAATTTTGAATTGAAAAGAGCTCCAACGAAATAAACAATGAATTGAAACATTCTCAGAAAGTTTTCCGTCCTTTTTTGATTCGAGTCTCCTGCCAGATCTATTGCCAGATCTCCTGCGGTTGCTTTTCAGCTCGGCGACCTTCAAGGGCAACGAACCAAAGGGTCATTCTTGACAGGATGTCGCTGAAAGTGCACACAAAAATACACACAAAACTTCACTTTTAATACAATTTTATTATTTTTGAATAATTTGCTTTGTTTACAATGACATTTAAATTAGATGATAATAATAATTTGCTGTTTGATTAGCCCTCCGAAACTAAAAATTTCATCACTCGATAAATCATAGATTTCATTTCATCTAAACCGAAAATTTAGGTATTTTAAGGGGAGCGTGGGAGCGGGATGGGTATCTGATAGATAGCATTCAATAATCTGCCCTTTATACATATGATGATTCTAATGCGAAAATAAAATTGAATTCAAGTCATACTTTTTACAAATTGTTTTTTTTTCAATGATTTGGTGATGCTAGTTTCATATTTTCTACGAAATCTCCACTTGAAAGCTCGACAAGCATCGCTTGGCCAATAAAAACGGTGAAATTGAAAAAAAAAAAAAACAAAAACCGAAAAAAAACTGTTACAAACCGCTTGCAAGTGACTCTATTGCCGATGGCCCAACACACAAGACACATGCAATGCACTACTGTCCGCCACTCAGAGGCGCCGTTTGGGCCTTCGCAACTTTCGATACTCTCGATTTCGCACTCATGTTACACTGATTTCTTCATCGCTGTCCGATTGTGAATCGTAATCATCATAATATGATTCATTCGAGAGATTTCCTTGTCGGTTTTGATACGTCAACGAGTTGTTAATGTCACGAACTTTTTCATACAAATTATTGAACATTTGCTGTGATTGCTGACCGGGTCTTTGGTCATATTCAAATTTGAAGAGATTTTCATTTTTGTTGGTTAATTCGACAGGTGATTGATTGGCACTGCATCCCGTCGGCTGGTATTTCGTTTCGGCTGCTGGCGTTGCATTCGATTTGACTGGTGTTGATCCACCGACGAAATGCTCACCGGCTGGTGAAGCCGTTCCGGCGGTTGATTGATCCATCGATGGAGACGCTGGACCCGAAGATGGTGTCAACGAACGTCTATCGGTACGAGCATCTGATAAATCCGGATTTGGATTGTTTTTATTCGGCAATGTTTGATCGCGTGAACCACCGCTGGCCAACAGTTCACGCTCTTTCGAGTTACGCCATTTCATGCGACGATTTTGGAACCAAATTTTCACCTAAAATTAAAAATGACAAGAAATTCGATATTAAAACACTTTCAGCTGAGGCAAATAAGACGTAGATTTCATGACAACATTGTGACTTGATCCCGAAGCGTTTAACAAATGGGCCGACAACAAATGACTCGCAAACAAATCCAACAAATATTCAACGCATCCGGAGTCATCATCGACATCGGGACGACAGTGTTGACTCGGTTTCCAATTACATTTCCATCAAAGCAACAATGCACCCATACGCCACGCACATTCAATCGAATGACTAAATGGATACTGTAATCAAGCATTTGCCCATTCGTAAACGGTAAATTCGAAACATTTCCAAGCATTTATTAAATGTTTTCATTGTAACTTATTACTTAAGTGCTTATCGAATCGAATAACCGAATGTCAAATAGCGATTCAACCAAAACCAACAACAACAACAACCCACAATGAAACATCCCGCTAAGTTAGCTCAGACTGGAATGAAATTTCGATGGCAAAATGAGCATTCAGTTGAAATTAAGACGAAATGACAATCCAATTGAGGGACGAATGACTGAGTGGTGAAAACGTTTAGTAAATAATTCAGCAACAACAATGTAATTGAATATCATTGCGAAATATCGCATTTGGGCAAATACACAAACCAAATGGATAAAAATAAATATTTCGTCGGTTTTTTTTTCTTGGGTGAGAGGAAGGGGGATTGGGATGACGATGGTGGTGGATGCGTTGATTCAACAAAACGAGGTGATTCGATATGTTTGAGCTGTGTCAGACTTGAAAAGTCGCCTGAGAATGCATTTCCACTCAGCCATCAATTGTCTGTGATCTCAGAAATCTCTCAAATAATTTCAAAGGCAAAATATCTCATTTTCCACACGAACATAAATCAATCAGAAATGATTGATACCGAGCCATCAGCATTCAATGCAATTGAATGGCCCCGCAGTAGCTAAAACCAATCGTCGATTCAATTAAAAATAGCAATCGTGCAAAAAATGGCATAGCGTTAATCATCTCAAAACGTACAAATAATAATATTACACTTTCAACCGAAAAGTCGCACGTTAATTAACGCAAATTTACACAACGGCAACCCGTGCGCATAAATCAAAGAAAGAAA
>JANSTV010064363.1:0-11527 GCA_027564135.1 Lestremia cinerea
ATCGTAAATGAAATGAGCGAGCGATTGAAAGCAGTTCTGTTGCCATCGTGTTGCCGCTGCTGTGATTATTCAGCACAATGGTGTCCCTATCGAGAACCGGATTTCGAATGGTTTTTCGCCAAGTGATTGAGCGTTGCGCAATCACTTGACGGGATGTCGATATTTGGAGGGTACCTTGGAGAAGGGCGTGGAAGGCATTCTCAAGTTGAGGTCACATCGCGGGCGACGCCAAAGTCTCCTAGGTTGGGAAATTTCATTGCTTTAAGAATGACCCAAAGCGTCCGATAGGGTCTCGCCAAGTTTAAGACACTGATGCGGTTCACATTACTCGCTCCAATTTGATTCACACCAAAATACTGTTACGCAAATGGATTCCAAATGAGAAGAAAAACTCGTCCAATCGGACTGATTTGTTGGCGACACGCTGCTGAAACAGCATTTATTGTCTATCTATGGCACACTACAGAGTTGAATTCAGTTTCCATGCGGAACTGGGCCGACTTCATTCCATCGTCCAATCCCACGGAATGCACACCGTCCCATCGGTTAATACGGAATAGTAATGCGTTATGTGCAATGCACAATCCTTCAATATCAATTCGGCAATGACGAGTCTTTCCAGACAGGCGATCATTCGCTCTGGATCGATTGAGTCGTCTTTGGTGAGCGCTTTCAATTGCATCTGTTGCAGACATCTTTCGTGCAATTCTCTTTCGATGTATTTGTTGCTGCGAAAAACAGAGTGGTGTGAGAGAGACCAAGTTGAATAGACGGCGATTCACTTACGTTTTGTAAGCATCGATTTTTTCGACAGCCTCTGTCATATGAAGGGTTAGGAAATCGACTAGAATTGACCCGGGACACGTGGACGGAGCAATGAATTGACCCGTTGGACTGACCATCAAAGGACCAGCCTCTCTGCAAATGAAATATTCCGTGTCAGTTTGTTTCATTCGTAAATGGAGATTTCATCCGAGGATTCATTACGATTCTATGACGATTTCAAAGTTGCTCAGATCGTCCGGCCATGTGTTTGGATATGTGGAATGAACTGTCAGATAATCCAGCATTGACGTCGTCACTTTACATAAGTAGGCAGCATAATGGACCACTTGGGCTTTTGGCATGAATTTTCGGCGAGATATTCGAATGTTGCGCAAGACTTGGGAAAGAGCTTGCTCATAGGCAGGGATCCTTTGGAGGTAAGCATCTTGCTTGGAAATATTCTGAATAAACTGTAAGAAGAGCAAGGGCTTAGAATTAGTTTGCTTGCATTTGACGCTTGTGCAACGCTCACATCCAACCAATTGTGTTGAACATCGCCGGTGAAGAGCATAACATCGCCCTTCAAACTGACACCCGACTGCTCGGCAAATACTAAAACTCGTCCTTGTAACTCCTGCATTTTGTTCTCATGCATATTTGCAAGACGTTCGAGACTCTTGAGGCATCCTCGATAATGTTCGATATTCCATCCACAATCGTATTTCAGATCCTTCAGATTCAATCGTGTTTTGATTCGATCCTGGAAATACGACTGTTAAGCGCCATTTCAGTCTCGGGCTTGATCTCATACTCGCCTCCAATTTGCTGACTTCCTTCCGAATATTCTCCAGAGCTTCATATCGCTCGTGTGCCGTGTTTAGGTTCTTATCCAGCCACTTTCTGAAGAAGAGTAAGAGTTCAAAATCCTTCATCCAAAAAATGAACCCTTTGCTCACCTCAACGTTTTCTCCTGTTTGGTCTTCTGCCTATTTCTCAAGTAAATTTCATATTCCTCAAAGATCTCTGCAGCATTCCCATAGAACGTGTCTCCTCTGGCATTGCTCGAGGATCGCTGCGATGATTGTTGCGTGACTTTGATCTTATCGACGTTTGCCGTTGGAAGACTGCATGCCTCGAGGACATTTTTGATGAAGAGCTTCACGTCCGAATGCCGATCCAAGCGAATCGTGACCAATTTGAACTTGTCCCTCTGCTCGGAATCTCGAATATAAAACGATAAATTTTTCGGTGAGACGGAAGACATTCGACGACTTTGAAGTGCTTCCAGGTGGGCACTTAGATGCTTCAAGGATTCCTCATTTGTGCTCTGGAAGGAGACATGAGTTAGAGTTTGGAAGGCTTCGCCTGGATTCCAAGGTGTTACCCTCTGCAGCGGGTGCCTTCCAAACAGGTCCGGATGCACGATAAAGTAGAACGGTCGCAACACTGTCGTCACCTCAGCACTGCTAAGCTTGCGCTTATTCGACGGGCCATACCCAAAGTAGTTTGTGGTTAAGAAGCTCGAATGAAACCTTGACGAATATTGAAGTGATTTGAATGTCAGTTTTATTCATGCGGAAGTGATTCAAACACTGTCGTATCGAAACGAGACAATGACGTAGATGTATGTTTATCTTGAACTTGGCAACTCATTCGTCGGCCTTGAAGAAAATGAAACTCTCTTCAACTTACACATTTTTCGTCTGGTTCAGAATTCTGCTGTGAAACATTATATAATGAACCCAATGGTCGAATGATTCTCCTTTTATTGGAATCGCCTTTTTATAGCACTCCGAGTCTTGAGACTACTTCGTTCCTGCCAAATCATGCCCAATTCATTCAAAGACCACTTAGATTGTAATTTTAACCATTCATATTTCCTCCTTTCCGTTACTAGTGGAGTGAACCAAACAATTTTCAAATGACAGGTTCAGAACCACCATCCAACAGTTCATTTTGAATGAAGATTCTGCACCTGTCATTCCAACATTGTTTGGTTTACTCCATGGCTAACGGAGAGGACCAGTCATTGAGTTATTTTAGTGTTTCACAGTGAAGAGCGGGAACATTTGCTTCAACTCCAAATCATGGGTTGGCTTTCGAGTTATCTTTTAAATTAAGTCTACCGAACTACGAAGGTGACCGTTTTCGCGTCTGCTTCATCACAACATCAATGGTAAAACATTAAAATAACTCAATAACAACGACCTGAACACTAACAATTTACTGCGTACTAAAGTCAAACAACACCATCGCCATTCAAACAACAAAACAAGCTGACAAATATTCGCGAAATGTGACAGCATTCGCGATGACAGAACTCGTTCGAAATGATTTCGAAATTGAGGTTAGAATTCGAAAAGAAAACAGCTCGTTGATGAACATTGGGTCGATATCAAAATGCAAATCGATTTTTTTAATTAATTAGTTTTATTCCTAATTTGATTCTTCTTCTTCTTACAAAATACACCCGCAACACAATAATTTTCAATAAGACGAACTTAAATCAGACTTGGAAACAGCTTGGGGCTGATAATTGGGTGAGAATGTCTTGCCTCGGTGATTGAAGCTGTAGAATGATGGAACATTCGAGAGGGTCTCCCAGGACTTGGCTTGTAGATCGATTGTGGCACGGATCTCCTTGAAATCTCCGACCACTTGCAAGAGGCTCCAGATGATCAAGAATAGGCTGGCAACTGCTTGAATAATGATCTGCAATAAAATGCTTGTTTAAGCGATGCTCTCATTATGAGCAATTGGCCAGCGCTTACGTCAAACGGCAAAAAGGTGGTGGTGTTTTCTTGATCGGTCAATCTCAAATACGTTCGATCTGAAAACGAATGAACAAATATTGATTCAGACACATTCTTGGGGAGGAAATCAGTAATTATTCTACTTACGTTGTGCTGCCGAGTAGGCGGCATGAATTAAAACCAAGAATCCAGCCACCAGCAGTAATTTGTTTAATGTCTTGAATCCCATCTTGAGGTGTTTCTTTTGAATTTCCCGTCACTCGGTTTTTCACGCGATTAATTTGAAAATGGAAAAAACTCAATTGACTTTTGTTCTTCTAATTTTTTTTCTAACGCTGACGTTTGTCCAATTGAGAACTGTGTCAATTTGTCATGTTTGTTGTCATTTTCGAAACGACACTGAACGAAAAATGGGTGCGTTTCATTCGATTGCCTCGAAGAGTCAAATTCGGGGGGAATTGATGGGGTTTAAGTAATTTTTTGGAGACCAATGAGCCACTGGAGCACAGCTCAGATGGATTTTCGAGTAATTCGCTCCGCTCTCACCCATTGACGAACAAGTCTCGGCTGTAATGTTCAACAGCCGTTCAAGCCCCGCTCAAACCGAGTGCGTCTAATATCCGTCATTCGTCTCGCATGTTATGATGTCGACAAACGAACTCTATCCGATTCGCAGATTTAAAAATACACTCGGATCATCAGCTGTGTGACATTACCACAGACGCCTACTTTTGATATCTGTTTTCAAAGTGTTACCTTTTCAGTCGCTGGCAATTTAACTGAATTTTGTGCGAAAGTGAAGCATCTCCCCGTTGGTAGCTTAGATCCGTTCATCCGACAATCGACCAGGTAAATACGATTAATTGTTATTGACCGTAAACATGCGTCATGTGCGTTGACGTTTACAAAAAAAATGAGAGAAAAAATTATCGCTTTTGGTGACTTGTTGAATACACAACACGTCGTTTTCATTCCCCGCCCAAAAATTACTTAATAGTTTATTAATATAAAATGAGTGAATTACGGCGAAGGTTTCATCGCGGTGTTTGGTCATCGCAGCGACTCTGTCGCATTGAATATTCAAGCGTTTGTGAAATGTTGTGCAAATTCGTGAGAGAAGACCACTGTTGCACAAGTATCCGTTTGTGGTATATGAATCATCATGCGTAAATTGAATTAACCAATGCAATTACGGTTAATCAGTGGCGAATTAATGAATCGCCATATTTGGCAGAGCCTACTGTCGAGCGGAAGGAGACTTCATACAATGAATTGAATGCTTTGTTTTGCTTAATTCAATTATTCATTCGCAAATGCGTGCTACGTCTCAATGTCAAATGGTCGGATGAGAGTGGCCTTCATTCGACGAGGTGGTGGCTCCTCGTGGGAATCATTCGAATCGAATAAACAGGACGACGTTTTTTTTTGCTTTCAGAAAATGTCCACTCAAACCGCAGCCACAACCCCAACGGTCACAGCGGAGCCAATCGGCATCCGTTTCAACAGCCTGTATGTGCATACCGTGCCCGGAACACTGAAATGCGCCTGTTTGGTAAGATGACCTCCCCCACCCCCTCCATTCCACCTGCTCAAAAGAATCTCCAAACAAATTCCATCATTCCACAGCTCTTTGACATCCTGGGCTTCATCTCGATCTTGATCAGCGACTTCAGCCATGCTGGTCGATCGGAATTCTTCAGCACCGTCGCGATGACTGCATTCTGGTTCACTCTCATTCTCCTGACGTTGTATCTATTCCAAGCCGTCTACGTGTTCAATCGCATTCCATGGATCAATATTGAATTCTACTTCTGTGTCTGCGCTGCGTTGCTGTTTCTGATTGCATCGACATTGGTGGCAGCTTTCGGATCGGCTGCTTTAACCTTTGCGGCGGTAAGTTTGGACATCCTTGTTTGCCACTGACAGCTCGCTAATTGTTTGCCATTTCTTTTCTCGCTCACAGTTCTTCGGTTACGTGGCCATGTGTTGCTACGGTTACGATGCATTCTTGAAGTATCGCCTGTTCGGCACCGTTACTACAACAATCATCACACGAACGACCACAGTCAACGTTGCTTGAACAACCATTCGATTGGTTCTAATCTCAAAGAGATTGCCACACTTTTCGTTTTCAATTTGAAATTGGAATTTCTGTTTTGTTCATTTTTTTTTAGGGGAATTTTGCTCGTTTTGATATTTCATTTGATATTTGTGCATTTAATGTTTTTGAAATTTTGAAGTTCGCTCGATGAAAAAGCATTTCAAAATCAATTTTTAAAATTGTTTTTTTCAATTTTTTTTTTAAATTTTATTTTAAAAAGCTCATTTGTGAATGTCGCACTGAGAATTCGGGCCAATTCCAAATGAAAACGAAACCACCATTTGCGTCTACTTAGGAAAATATACTTAATTCGATTGTGCACCAGCTCCAGCATCGTTTGAGAGTGTTTTTAAAATTAGCTGTAAGCGCACGACCGGTGCTCAATCACTTGTCACTTGATTTCTGAAATGAATCAGCGTCGAAATTCACGATTCAATCCATCAGTGGGGTGGGATTGATTAGTTAATAATTTTAATTCGATTTCGTGTTACGTTTTGCATGTTTGAAGATGAACCGGACCTCGGGACAGCTCTCTCACAAAACTGTTGAGCTCAACCACCCATCTGCTATGATTCACCCCGGTTGATCTTTGTTATGTTTTTAAGATCTGAAATGATTGTAAATAAGAATCTTCATTCTGAATGTTACGGAATTCAATCGTTTGGAAATT
Source organism: Lestremia cinerea (assembly GCA_027564135.1). NCBI lineage: Eukaryota > Metazoa > Arthropoda > Insecta > Diptera > Cecidomyiidae > Lestremia > Lestremia cinerea. The sequence continues at coordinate 6,290 of JANSTV010064363.1, forward strand.
CCTTTTCAAAACAAATGCTAGGTCAGTTCCGTTATCAATTTATCAAATTACAGTTTACAAAACAGTTTTTTTTTTGGAGCTTCGAAGCATCATTTCGGCGGAAAAGTTCAATTCAGGTTCGAAACTCTGTTATCATGCATATTTACTATTCGTTTATTGACACACAAAATTCCGTTCAACAAATATAATTTTATTTCTTTTTTTATTTCGATTTGAAACTGCAGAGAAATATTATCAGTGAAAGAAATGTGCGAAAAGTGGTTTTCCGGTTGGAGGTCGTTTATCAAAATTGTGGTTTTTGTTTGTGAGGCGTTGCTTTTTCGGTGATAAATTGGCTGCCGATTGACTGACTAATCGGGCATTGTCGTTGGTTTTGAAAAGATTATTTGATTTTTCGCTGTTTGATGCGTCACCTTGGAACCCTTCAGTGGGCCGCGCGTGATGAGAATTCTATCGCTGAATTGTGTGGTTTAAAACGATTGATGTTGACTTGTTTTCTCCAAATCGCTCTTTTTCCTAACTCTCTTGCAGTCTCTGCCAGTTGGCAACAATAATCAACAATACAAGAATTAATCTCACCGTTATTCAAATGAAAGTGACCAATTTTACTGTAGTTTTTACAAAATGATAACATTCAAACGGAATATTTTTGAAAAAATTATTTTATTCGCATTGAAAGACTTATGGATAAGACACAAATTAACTGAAGAGGAAATGAACAATTTAAACAATATTTTTGTTGGAAATAATTGATTTTTTTTTTCGCTTGTTCGTTCGAGCAGTTGAAACAGAAACACGCTATTGCGACCGACTAAGGTTCGCATCAAAGAAATTTCGTTACCTCAGACCGAGTCGTCTGCTTTGGCGCCCTTCAGAGCGTTCGCCAACACTCTACGAAACTCAAAGGCGAACCCTTTGAAGGGCAACCGAAGAGAAATATTTTTTTTTAATGAAACTTTTGCGATAATTCAAGCTTTGTGCACTCTTAACCGGTAATTTATAGCTTATTTTTCCGGGCATTTTTTGCCTGATATTTATGCAATGTTGAATTTTATTGAATAAAAATACAAATAAAATGAGAAAAACCGATTTTTGCTGTTGATTTGCGATCATTCACCGCCCCGAAGGGTTTGCAGGACTCGGCTGATGCTGAACTTGTGATCGGGGAACTCGTCGAGGAGACCTTCGAGAACGCAGACCAGGTGAGCGTTGATGTCTTGATGACGCTCCATGTCGTTTTCGACGGCGACCTCATTGCGAGGCTTCGGCAGTTGTTTCGACAGTGTCAGTCCGCGGTAGCGTCTGGCGCGATGTTGCAGTCGGACGATGTTTTCGAGATTCTGAAAGAGGTCAATTTAAAATCGCTTTCCAGGTTGGACCTCTCACGTACCTCTTGCTTCAGCAGGACCGCCTGCTCGATCTCGTTCTGAAGGAGGGAATACTGAATGCGTTCGTCCTCAATCGCTTGATTCAACTTGGCGAGTTCCCTCTCGAGTTGCTCTTTTTCCGAGAGGACAGACCCAATTTGCTTCTCAACGAATGTCGCCTCAGCCATGGCTTGTTTCAACTTGGTTCTCGCTTCCGTCAGTCTCTGCTGCATTGAGTTTCGTGCCCTCGGACGAATGTCTTTTGATTTCTCGCGAATATTCGCGTTGGTGTAGATGTGATCGCGATGTTGGACGCAATTGGTCATGTCGTGAACGAGTTTCTCTTGAGCCCGTTTCAGCTGAGCATACCGCACGGCCATGCGATGTATTTCCGCCTTCATTATGCCGATTTCACTGGCATTCGCGTATTCCTCGTCGCGTTGCTTCTTCGCTTCCGCGGCCATTTTCCACTTAGTCTCCCAGGACAATGCCTCGCGATGTCTCTCAATCACGCACTTCTTGGTCTCCTCGATTTCCCGCTCGAGGGACTTGCATTCTTCCTCCATGCCCAGAATTGACATCTCCGATTCTTTCAGCTTCTCGATCAGTTGGTTGTGCGTCATTTCGCATTGGCTTTCGCCATCTTCGTGACATTTCTTCTTCTCGAACAATTTCCCATTCAAAACGTCCAATTTGGTTGTGAGATTTTTGGTGTCGCGAACGGTTTCACCGTCGTGTTTCTCGATTTCCTCCAGCTCTGCATCGATCTTCAGGGTCTTTTGACCAATTACCAGCAACTCTGCAATGGTAAATGTGTTTGAAACTCAGGCTAGCTGGCGCGAATACAACTTACGTTTTCGAGCGAAATGAATGTCGTTCAGTTGGCTTGTTCGCCTCTCGGACATTCCCACGATTTGGCTTTGAAGGCGTAGCCACAGCTGCTGACCCTCCCGAATTTCGCTTTCCATTTCGCAAATGGCTTTTTCCAACTCGTTTATCTGGAATTGCGATCGTTCAGAGATTTTAAGGCGACATCAACCTCGCTGAGACTCACCTTAATTTCGGTTGGATCTTCCTCTTTTCCGCCAGCTGATTCAATGAGCTGCCCCAATTGCTTGTTCATCACATCGAAAGCCTTCAGTTTGATGATGATCGTTTTCTTGATCGCATTCAGCTCGTCCTCATAACCACGGGATTTCCTTTCGAGGTCTTCATTTTCTTTCTGTGAACAAGTTGACCGTTATCGCTGTTCGATTGCTCATCATCGTTCCCACCTTCAAATCCTCAGCGTGATACTTGCTTCTGGTGACGACTCCCTTCATTTTCTCCAACTCAAACAGAGTTTCAGAGAGTTGCTGTTCGGTGGACAACATCAGCAACTCCATCTTCCTCCGCTTGTTCTGCAGCTCTCGCAGTTGCTGAGTTCGATTCTGCCTTGCCTGATCCGTCGTTATTTGATCTTGCAGCAGCTCCAAGAGTTGTTCCTCCATTTGAGTTTTCTGGAGGCTCTTTCTCTCCGCATCCTTTCGCAGACTTTTCAGTTGACCTTCGACGATGTAGTTTTCCGTGGTGGCCTTTGACAAATCCGCTTCCGTCTGCTCCACGATGGCACTCAGTTTCTCAATTTTCAATGTCAACGTCGCATTCTCCTTGTTCGCCTTGTCCACTGAATGAGATCAGAGTCGTGAATTACAATCAAATCGAATGAAAAGGGAGTACTCACGCTGTCGCTCCAAGTAGCCCAAATCTTCAGTGAATCTCATCCTGAGGCATTCCAACTTTTCATTTTGCTCCATTTCCTTTGAAGCTTGCTTCTTCACAGAGTCGATATTCGTTTGAATTTCCTTCTGCTTCCGATGCTCCATCCTGAGAGGTCACAAAGAATCCTCGTGAATTTCACCAGGTGAGCGAAAAAATCCAAATTTACCTCAAATTCTCCTGAGTTTTCGCCAGAACTTTGTCCCTTCTCTCAACCGCATTGATGACTTCAGTCCAGGAACCAAACAACCGCTTTTGTTCATTCTGCAGAGCCTCCAAATCGGAAGTGGCCTCCACCAAACTGGAATTCAACACGTCCAAAATTCCATCTTGCTCTCCGATCTGCTCATTGATTTGATTCAATTCGCGTTCGCGCTGCTGCACATCGGCATCGAGATTCAACAGAACAAAGTCCAGTTTCTTCTTCTCTTCGGCCATCATCAGCTGATCCTTGCCATCCTTGTTGACCATTCTTTTGGAGACCTCCAAATCGTCCTTGATATCCTGCCGCCATTTCTTGATGTTATTCTCGAGCATTTGCAAATTGTCAAGCTGGACCAGCCGTTGATTGTGAGCTCTTTTGGCTTCCTTTTGCTCGTACTTCAAAGCATCGCACTCCTGTCGCAAGAGCCTCGTTGATTCCTCGCAACGAACTCGCTTGTCATAAGTCTCCTTGATTTGACTATTGTACTTGTCCAACACCTCATTCTGACGATCGATTTCTTGCTGCAAATCGTAAAGATTCGAACCGAGCTCCTCGCGCTCCTCATTCAAGTTGCTCAGATTGTGGTCGAGCTCGGCGATCTCCAGTTCCAAATCGGCGTTGACTTTGAGGAGATGCTCCCGCAAAGCCTGTTGAAACTTCTCCAATAGTGGATGGTTGGCATCCATCACGGACGGTGCTCCCAATCCCGGATCCACTCGCGAAAAGTCGTTGTCCATTTTCTCAAAAAATTCCACCTGAACGCGATCCCTCCCATTCAAACAACTCGACTGATTTTGTTTTTCTCAACGCACTGTTTGCTTCGATGACGCCTCGTTTGTTTGTGTTTAATCGATACGCGTGCGATCACTGTAGTTTTCCAGTTGTAACGTTGCGTTCTGTTGGTAAACATCGTGTGTTGTTTTGTTTCGATGACAACAATCGTCGGTTCATTCGCAGATAATACCGGCCGGGAACTGACTGAATGCGGAATGAGTCATCAATCAACGACCCTCCTCCGAAAACGAGAGAGAAACTTCATTGTTTATTTACATTTTCCAAAAATAAAAACGTGTATTTTCACGAAAAACTAAAGCTATGAAATTTCCACAATAACTTAATCACTTAACAAATAAAGAGAATTTTCCAAAATTGGAAATTGCATTTTCGGACGCAAAGTAAAATAACTGCCTCGACCAACATCATACAGATTTTCAGCCAGCTCGTGGATTTCCGACTGGCAAATAGCCTCGTTGAAGGCTCCGATGTACATCAATCCTTTGATGGTTTGATTCCGATGGTCCGTTCGGTCATCGATGACCTTGAGAATCTCCATTCGGGGTTGTGGTTGTGGTTCCATCAAATTGTTGTAGGCCTTGAAGGTCAAAGAAACGACGAAGAAGCAAACGGCATTCATCGGAAAGGCACGCATCAACGTTGAGCTCATTCCTCGGCCGAAGAACGACAGGCCCTCTTGTCGATAGCATTTCGTCAAGCAATCGCGAATGCCCGAGTATTGTTTCTTCTCATCCATTTGGATGCGAGTCTTGACAACGTCTATCGGAACCGCCAGCACCCAAGACGCCATCCCAGCGAATCCTCCAGCAGCCAGTGTGTAAGCCACACCTGGATCCTTTTGCAGTCGCATCAGCCACTCGTAAGCAACAAAGTAAGTGGCGAATCCGGGAATGTCTCGAATGGCGGTGATGCCCAATCCCCTGAAGATGCCCCGCAAACCTTCCGTTCGATGAATGAATCGCATACAGTCCAAAGGTCCCCGAAAGGGCGTTCCACTCCTCGTGTCCGGCTGCAATTGCAATCGAGTTTTGGCCAATTCCATTGGGGCACAAACGAGACTTTGAACCAAACCGGCTGCGCTGCCGGCATAAAAATGCGTTTTCAATGAGCTCG
>JANSTV010064374.1:0-11523 GCA_027564135.1 Lestremia cinerea
CGATCCGGTGTTCTCATGCAGAATCGTACAATTCACTTTTCGCTGTGCGTTCGCCACACCAGAAATGGTGTCAATTTGGATTTGATTAATTCTATCGAACGACAACAACAACAACGATCGGACATTTTTCGTAATGAAAACCGTTCGGCTCGGTGATATCTCGCGTGGTAGTAATTTGATAATGCCACGAGAGTAAATGATGATGAATGGGCAGATGGCCAATGTGGAGGAATGTTCATCTCTGTTGAATATCTCGCTGGCGCATAATGTGCGCCATCCAATGCACTGTTCAATATCACAATTCGAATAGTTTTCGGAGTCTCTAATCTGCATTCGAGGCTGCAATTTGTCACATTTGTGGAAAGTTTACAACTTCAAATCACCAACTGATTGCTCAGCCAGCTGTGTAAATAGTATTGAACTTTCAGCCAATTGACAGAATGACCCTCTTTAAGTCGACTCGATATCGCTTCAAATGCCAACAACGGGATAAATCTAATTCTCATGTTAAATTAAACGTAAGATAGTAATAATACAGTACATAGTACCTCGGTTATCCGTAGGGGACCGAGCTCCTTATTATCCTAATTAGGATAATGGAGAAAGATTAAATTTTCGTTGATATTTCGTCATTCATTGAGTACAAACATTGTTGCGATTCATTTCCAGACCCTCTGGATAATAGAACATTTTTTGAAAATCATTGGGAAATCGTCGCAAGTTGTCAATGTACACCTTAAAACAGATGCGAAAAAAACATCGGAAAGTAATAAAACATGATTGAAACAATTCTAAAAAAAAAGACATTTTATGATCATTTCTTCTCATTTCGGATAAAATATCTTCGATGAAAATGTGATATATTTTATTGCTTCGTTGTGGAAAATAATTGAAAATAATTAGCAAAATTGACACAAAGAAAGCACCCACTACTCTCATACAAATTTGAGATTTCCCCAAAAAAAGATCCATAAAATAAATCAAAATGAAGGCGGTGAAACGCGCTCAGAAAATAACGCCGGAAGGCTGCACCATCAAACTGAATGGGGTTTATGGGGTTATGAAAAATCGGCTTTGAAATTTTCTCAAAAAAATATATTTGGTACTCCCAAACTCATACAGAAAGCGTAAAAACGACCCATGTGATCTACGATTGCTTGCCAAACACTTGGTTGAGGTTCAGTTTGCTCTGTCTTTTCGTCTTCATCCTTGGTTTCCGGCTGTGTAAAATCGTACTCCACTTCTTCAAGCAACGCCTCAAGATCATGTTGCTTGGCATATTCTATGAATCGATCTTTAAAATATCCAATGTACATCGCAGCGAACGATATCACGTGTGTTTCACGAATTTTACCGTTTTCATTATTCAAAATCGCTTTAAGTCCATAATTCGCAAAGTATACTCTTCGGCAGAGCTCTTGCAAAGCACTAAAAAAAAGAATTTTCAGTTGAATGCAATTGAAGGGAATAATTTCACTATTGAAATCGCACTTGAAGTTAGTCGTATCGAAAGCGAGCAAGCAAGCGCCCGTTCTGCGAAACTCCTCATTGGTCACCCTGCATCACAAGACGGTTTCATTTCAGAATGACGGAAATGCTTGACAGGAAACTCACTTTTCTGTTTCATGGTATATGACCGGGAGCAGAAGCTGCCAAACCTTGTAATCCGTCGAATCTACTACATCGATACCATAGCTCGCCTGATACATCGATTGGAAAAATTGTCCCAGTCTTTCTTCGTAATTTTCCGCTGTGAGTGGGTCGTCTAGCGATGAACAAGTCGAATGAGTTTCATCGGTTTCATCGGTTTCATCGGTTTCGTCGGTTTCATCGGTTTCATCGGTTTCATCGGGTTCATCGGGTTCATCGGTTTCATCTAAGTCTTTGGGGACAAAATCGAATTGATCCGGATCCGGCAATGGCGTCGTACGCACAACATTTTCATCCGGATAACGGGTCATTAAGGCTTTCACCTTCGCTTCCAGTTTCTCTATGTCTTTTAGATAGAAATCCCCGACTATTGGGATTGAATATCCGTGCTCCATTTTAGTCAAAACACTGAGCACACGAAGACCCTCAAAGAAGAGAACGTTTAGATTTTCCAAGTGCTGAATGTAACCTTCCAAGTTCAATCTGCCGAATGAAAAATCATTCGAATTTATAGGAGATTTTTCAAAAATATGGTGAAAAATTCCGACCTTCCAAAAGCGCCTGCCTCTTCACTGTTCAAGAAGACCATGTCGCGCAGATGTTGCGGAGATTTGGCCAGTCTGAAACATACTCGCTAGAGATGAATCTTCAAAAATAATAATTGCAAAGCGCCTAACCTTTCGATATCACCCACGGCAAAACTAGCATCATAGCCTAACATAATCTTTATATCCTCATCATGAGCAGGCACACCATCAGCATTGGCGCCGCGAAGATATTTACAAGGGAATAGCCCACGGAACATACTCAGAATATCTTTGCCGACGACCATCATCTTCACCTCAATATCCTCGACCTTCACATCTCGATCTTTCTCGTCCACGTGCACGTCCGCGACCAAGCCCACGACTTCATCCTTGTCCACATCCTGAATCCACATTCAAAATAATTAGTCAACAAACAAAATTTAAATTTTGTATATTTTCAAATATAAAAGAAGCTTACAAATCGTACTCTTCTCGAATCCAACTTTTTTGCCTCCGTGGGTGGTTCTACCGCGGGTGGTTCTACCGTGCTCTTGAGAGGAACCACGAAAGTCAATCATAACACTGTAGTCGAATCTTAAAACTTACTGCTCGGGAAACACACAAAACAAGAATAAAAATTATGAACAGATTCATGTCAGCTATCGCTCCAGTCTCCGCTGACTCAAACTGGTGAGAATTTTCGGTCAAATTTCGGGTACAATAGCTTTCGTACAGTGATAAGAAATGAATGGGAAGAACGCCAGAAGAACCGATTGAATGAAGAACAAAGCACAAAATGTAAGATCCCCTGCCAAAGCCGATCTTATAACTACCATCCCGAAAGAAATTCAATTTTTGAATGCGGAATGAAGTACACACTTGTTCAAACATTAGCAATTCGAATAACAAAGATAATTACACCATTCGTTGATGCATGATGAACTAGGAATGTTCTGCAGAAATGAATACACTTGTTCAAACATTAGCAATTCGAATAACAAAGATAATTACACCATTCGTTGATGCATGATGAACTAGGAATGTTCTGCAGAAATGAATACACTTGTTCAAACATTAGCAATTCGAATAACAAAGATAATGTGCGCATTTTTCTAGAGCTACGTCGATCAAAAAAAAGATCGGTTAAAGCCGCCTGTGGGGCGCACATTATGAAAGTAATATTGCTCTGACGATTTCCCTCACCCAAATCGCCTACCGTGTTTTACTGCACTTGCACAGCATTAGACAACGAGCGCAACTTTGAAAGGATGACGAATATTTTTTATTCTACACAATTCCAAAATAATTCTTTCGACGTAGCACAAGAGAGAGGAGTGAAATCGAGTCAAATTTTCAGGAAAACTCACTTTTCTCGAAAACCTGCCTAAAACTTTATTTTTGTTTCGAAATATGTTGGGAACGAGACACTCACCAACATTACCAGAAAATTTCAATCAATTCGAAACGCATTTCTGGCCAACACTTTTGAAAATCTGTGAGAAAACATGAGCGACATATTTCAGCACGCAAACCAACGCACATTAGTCTATGTTTTCGATGTTGAACTCAAAACAAATACGAATAGTTAATTCAAAACGAACCAGCAAATATTTCTTATGAAAAAGTCGAGAGTGAGAACTGTTTGTTGATCAAACTTAATTGACGCACCAAAATCTATTTATTCGTTAGTTACTAAGCATCGATGCGCTGAAAACGCATGCCTCGCAGGACAAAACAAACGCCCTAAGGGAGCGGATAAAGGAATTGTATTTCGTAGCGAGAAACTTCAGACTTAGAAATCTATGTAGAATTTAAATATTGCATTTTTCAATGTAAAATTTTAAGAGGTGGAAACCTGAATCTCATACAGTGCGCATAATAGCCTCTCATGATTTTTATCATGGATTTGCAAGCTCGAACTACGAGCTTTTGCTTTGCGATTTGCTGCGCAAAATCGTACTCCACTTCTTCAAGCAACGCCTCAAGGTCGTGTTGTTCGGCATATTCAATGAATGCAGCTTTAAAATGCATAATATACGCCTCAACGACCCGTACCACGTGTGTTGGTCGAATTTTGCCATTTTCATTATTCAAAGTCGCTTTAACCACATAATTCGCAAAGTATACTCTTCGGCAGAGTTCTTGCAAAGCACTAAAAAGAAGAATTCTCAGTTGATTACAATTGAAGGGAGTAATTTCACGATTGAAATCGCACTTGAAGTTAGTCGTATCAAAAGCAAGCAAACATGCGCCTATTCTGCGAAACTCCTCATTGGTCACCCTGCAACACAAGACGGATTAATTCCGAAATGGCGGAAATACTTAACAGGCAATTACTCTTCTATTTGATGATAAATGACCGGGAGCAAAAGCTGCAATTCTTTATATTCCATCGAGCCTAACCCTTTGATGCCGTAGGTAGCCACATACATCGATTGGAAAAATTGCCCCAGTCTCTCTTCGTAATTTGACGCGGTGAGTGGGTCATCTAGCGACGAACAGGCCCAATGAGTCACATCGGTTTCATCTAGGTCTTTGGGAACAAAGTCAAATTGTTCCGGAGATGGCAATCTCGTCATCCGCACAACATTTTCAGCCGGATAACGGGCCATTAAGTCGGCCACCCTCACTTTCAGTTTCTCTATGTGTTCTCTCTACATAGTAATCCTTGACTATTGGGATTGAATCTTCCAGCGGTATTTTAGTCAGCACACTAAGCACCCGAAGACTCTCAAAGAAGAGAACGTTTAGATTTTCCAGGTGCTGAATGTACTCTTTCAATTCCAATCTGCCCAATGATCATTTGACTTTTTAGTGGATTTTTTTAAATAATATTATGCACAATTCTGACCTCCCGATAGCGCCTGCTGCTTCACTGTTCAAGAAGACCATGTCGCGAAGATGTTGCGGAGATTTGGCCAGTCTGAAACATACTAGCTAGAGATAAATCTTCAAAAATATCAATTGCAAAGCGCCTAACCTTTCGATTTGCTTCACGGAAAATTTAGCATCATAGCTTATCACAATCTGTACATCAGCATTGACGACGCGAGTATATTTACGAGGGAATAGCCCACGGAACATACTCAGAATATCTTTGCCGACGACCATCATCTTCACTTCAATATCCCTGATCCATTCCTCCTGAACGCCCTGAATTCACTTTCGAAACCATTATTTAGCAAAAAAAAATAATTTTTTATATTTTGAAACATAAATGAGGCCTTCAAATCGTACTTTTTTCGAATCCAACTTTGTTGTGTCCGTGGGTGGTTCTACCGTGGGTGGTTTCACCGTGCTCTTGGGAGGAACCACGAAAGTCAATCATAACACTGTAATCGTATCTGAAAACTTACTGCTCGGGAAACACACAAAACAAGAATAAAAATTATGAACAGATTCATGTCAGCTATCGCTCCAGTCGGATGTTCGCTGACTCAAACTGGTGAGAATTCTCGGTCAACTTTCGGCTACAATGGCTTTCGTACAGTGATTAGAAATGAATGGGATGAACCGAATCAATGAAGAACAAAGCACTAAATGTAAAGTCCCCTGCCAAAGCCGCTCTTATAACTGCCATCTCGAAACAATCTCGAGGCTTTAATATGGTATTAATATGGTTGATCAAACAGTGGCTATTCGATACTTAGAAAAGACTGACGTAAATGATCCATTGACGCACGATAAATGCAAATACTCTGCAGAAATACAGGCACTTGCTCAAACAAATAGCAACTCGTACGATTAAAATTAAGTGCGCACATCACTTCGTGAAGAAACACTGACTGCCAGAGGCGCCACCTTTATTTAAGTAGGCTACCAATTGAGCATGTCGAAAGTGTTACATAATGAAGCGCAAGCCGAGGACGCACATCATTCGAGAGTTCAAGCGACAGCAAAAAGAGACAAAACCCCAAGAGAGTGATAAACGTAGACCACACACAAATCACAAACTACCACCACGAATGACATCACTTTAACCATCTGAGGTGAAATCCACCTCGCGGGTCGACTATCCGAAAATCAAAACAGACCACAATTACAGAAAACGTAGATGACCGGCTGTAGAACCACGTGTAGTGTCCAGCCGATTGTCGGAAAAGGAAGAAATTTGATCATCATTTATTCTCACTGAGAATTTCTCAGTTCGGATTAAATGTTTTCGATGAAAGTGTGATGTATTTTAGATTATTTTTGGTGAAATCTGTTTGGATCGTTGTATCTTTGGGAAATCCTGAGTGACATAGATAGATATCTATCAGCACCAACGCAAAATAGTCGATGTTGTCGATGTTGAACTCAAAACAAATACGAATAGGAACCCGCAAATATTTTTTATTAAGAAATCGAGAGTGGGACCAAACAAATTGATCAGACTTAATTGACGCACCAAATTCAATTTATTCATCAGTTAGTGAGCATTGATGCGCTGAAAACGCATGCTTCGCGGGACAAAACAAACGGTCTAAGGGAGGGGATAAAGGAATTGTATTTCGTAGCGAGAAACTTTTGGAACTTAGAACTCAGAATAGGAAAAAATATTAAATTTTTCAAAGAAAAATTCTAAAACGTGGAAACTTGAATCTCAGCCAGGACGAATAAAAGCGGCTCATATTTTTCGTCAATGATTCCCAGGCTGTCAGATGAGGTTTCGGAATTATTTGACTATATTCTTGTTCTAGGATCGTTTTCCTCGCGATTTCATCCGAAACCCCCGCACCTTCATTCGAAAACTTTGCGGCTGAATATGTAGATGAGTTTCCATCTGAACCTTCATCTGAATCCTTATTTGAATCTTTATTCAAATCTTCATCTGTTTCCGGCTCGTCCAAATCGTACTCCACTTCTTCAAGCAACGCCTCAAGGTCGTGTTGCTCGGCATATTCAATGAATCGAGCTTTAAAATACCGAATATAATCCACAACGGTCTGTATCACATGTGTGATTTTCATTATTCAAAATCGCTTTAAGCCCATAATTCGCAAAGTATACTCTTCGGCAGAGTTCTTGCAAAGCACTAAAAAGAAGAATTTTCAGTTAATTACAATTGAAGGGAGTAATTTCACTATTGAAATCGCACTTGAAGTTAGTCGTATCAAAAGCAAGCAAACATGCGCCTATTCTGCGAAACTCCTCATTGGTCACCCTGCAACACAAGACGGATTAATTCCGAAATGGCGGAAATTTTTGACAGACGTTTACTCTTCTGTTTGGTAGTATATGACTGTGAGCATAAGCTGCAACTGTGTATATTCCATCGAGAGTAACCATTCGATACCATAGCTCGCCTGATACATCGATTGGAAAAATTGTCCCAGTCTTTCTTCGTAATTCGCCACTGTGAGTGGGTCGTCTAGCGATGAACAAGCCGGATGAGTCTCATCGGTTTCATCAAGGTCTTTGGGAACAAAATCGAATTGACCCGGATCCGGCAATGACGTCGTCCGCACTACATTTTCATCCGGATAACGGGTCATTAAGTCGGCCACCTTCACTTCCAGTTTCTCTATGTGTTCTGAATAGAAATCCTCGAGTATTCGAATTGAATATTCGCGCGGCATTTTAGTCAGAACACTGAGCACACGAAGACCCTCGAAGAAGAGCACGTTGAGATTTTCCAAGTGCTGAATGTAACCTTCCAAGTCCAATCTACCGAATGAAATAACATTGCTATCTTAAAACAATATTATGCAAAATTCTGACCTCCCGATGGCGCCTGCTGCTTCACTGTTCAAGTAGACCATGTCGCGGAGATGTTGCGGAGATCTGCCAAGTCTGAAACATACTCGCTAGAGATGATGCTTTAAAAATAATGATTGCAAAGCGCCTAACCTTTCAATTTCACGCACGGCAAAATTAGCATCATAGCCTACCACAATCTGTACATAAGCATCATGAGCAGGCACGCCATCAGCAGGCAGACCACCCGTAGGCTCAGCATCAGCAGGCACTAAAGCAGCAGACTCGTCATCATCAGTCTCCCCATCAGCATTGGCGGCTTGAATATATTCACAAGGGAATAGCCCATGGAACATACTTAGAATATCATTGCCTACGAAAATCATCTTCAGCTCAATATCCCTGATCGATGCACCTCGATCTTCCTCCCGAACGCCCTGGATTCGCATTCAAAACCATTAGCCAACAAAAAAAGTTGCATTTTGGAATAGATTTGAATAATTTAAGAGACGCTTACAAATCGCACACTTTTAGTTTCTTTCGCGGGTAATGCTGACGAGCTCTTGGAAGGAACCACGAAAGCCAATCAATTTATTATTACATAAATCCGAATTTTAGCCAGTGAGAGACACTTGAAACTTACTTTTCGGGAAAAATACAAAACAAGAATGACAATTGCGAATAGATTCATGTCAACGAGCTCTGCAATCGAACATCTGCGCTTTCATCAAACTGGTGAGAATTTTCAGCCAATTTCCGTCTATTTTAAACTTTTTCTGTATCACAAAGATAGCTTTTGTACAGCAATTTGAAATGAATAAGAAGAACGCTAGATATACCGAATGAATGAGGAACAAAGCACAGACAGAAAAATCCCCTGCCAAAGCCACTCTTATAACTGCCATCCCGAAACAAATTCTATGCTTTAATGTGGAATTCAACGCACAGTTGATCAAAAAGTAGTTATTCGATTCTTAGAACAAACTGACGCACACAATCCATTGACGCACGATAGATGAAAATGCTTTGAAGACATGCATACACTTGCTCAAACAGATAGCAACTCGTACAATTAAAATTACGTGGGCACATCCACATGGTTTTTTTAGAGCTACCTCGATCAACAAAGGAATCCGTGAAAGCCGTCTTCCAGGCACTTCTACTGCAATGTACTGTTCAAAAATACAATTCGAATAGTTTTCGGAGGGTCTCTAATGTGGGTTTGAGGCTGCAATTTGTCACATTTGTGGAAAGTTTACAACTTCAAATCACCAGTTGATTGCACAGCCAGCTGTGAAATTGCATTGAACTTTCAACCGATTGACAGAATGACCCTCTTTAAGTCGACTCGATATCGCTTCAAATGCAAACAACGGAAAAATCTAATTCTCATGTAAAATCAAGCGTAAAATGGTAATAATATTTACATTTTAGTTTTATATCGGACGGACGAAGGCGAGTGGGGACGACGCGAGACGAGACGAGACGGAACGAGACGAGACGATATTATCCGACTGAACCCAAAGATTAAACACATTGAAGCAAATTATGCATATTTATTTATGCATTCCCGCATTGACCATTGAGTCGGAGTTGAAGTCGGAGTCGTTGTCGTTGACGCAGTAGTCATCGTCAGAGCGATCAATGCCTTTAATCGTCTCCGCATAATCGTGCACTGTGGCCAATACACAATCAATATGAATTAGACATGGTTGCCTATCGATTCGAGCTGAGCTCGGAATGTGTGCAGGAATAATAAGATTGTGAATTACTTAGAACGACATCCAATCAACCGAAGCCATCGTCATGACTAACATGCACAATCAATGTCAGCTCCGAGATGGAAATTTATCAGATTCGATATTTTAAATGTTTATCGTCTCTTTGGCAGCGGTTTGATCTCATCGGTGGATTGTTTTTTTTCGAAATGGAAGAATCTCATTTTGAAAGCGACCAGAGGAGAGCAGTGGGGATAAGCTTGGATGAAATTTTGCATAATTTTTGTCCTTCGTCCGCCTGGGAAAACTGTGGAAATATTGATGATTGCAAATCCCTTGCAGATTTCTGTGGATAATCGCATGCTTGAATTTGCGCTCACATGGCACCGCATTACGTTATGCACGTTTTGCTTGGTTGTGAAGCATCAGATTTTTCTCTCTTCTTTGGTGCGGTGACCGTGATGCAACAGCAGAAGTAATGGTTAGTTGGTTTCCCCAAGAGCAAATAACTAATATTTGTGCGCCACTTTTTTCCTCTCGCCGCCGGATTCGGGCTTTGAATGCCAGAGCAGAGTGTACGATTTAATCATGTCTTTATCATTTCGGATTTTCTGCGGTGCAACTTTTCAACGTCAAAAACATTCGGTGCGGTTGCTTTTCACGGAATCGAACAAACCGAAAGAACCGAATGTTCAGCATGAAATTAGTTGGGATTTGGGCGAATGTGGGTCAACGGAATGATATCAAAATCTTGTGTTTGAATTTTGAAAAATTAATTTTTGCTTTGGGTTGTGAGCAGCGTGCATGAGCGGTCGGCAAAACGTCGCACGAACAGCACACACAACCGAGATGCAGCAGTGCGGACGGAGAACCGTTGGTCAGTCACTCAGTTAGCCAGTAAATGATGTGCAGCCAACGACAGACTGATACGATGATGCCTTTTACGAATGCTGGCCATGACAACATGTCGACTGTCCGACCATTTCAACTTCAATCATTCCGATTGGAAATTAATTTTCTTCTCTTTATTTCGCTTTATATGGAATGCATTTAACGAATGCCCGATGTCGATGTCATTTCGAATAAACAAAAGCATTTTGATTTGGGATGATAATTCAATTGCACGTTCTGTTTCTTCACACACAGCCAGCTCACCGAGAGCGCTCGAACAAGCATCGCAATCATAATAATTTATTGAATAGCAATCGGAAACTTGTACGAATGCCGACAGATGCATTGCATTAATAATGTCAAAACTTGATTTGAATTTAAAATTGACGTTGAATGACGTATTACAGTGTATGTTCGTCGGTTGCACTTATCTCAACGACAAGGTTGCCCAGCGATGATTTGGGGGAATCGAGCCGAGTCGAGGTCTGGAATAAATGAGGTTAATAAATTCCCTTTCGCCAAACGTATCGATGGCAGACCCTGTTCAAGAACAACGTCACATCACCGCACAATCACAAACATCATCAAATAAGCCATCGAAAGCCGGTGCTCGATAAAACTCCGTAGAATTTTGTTGATTCTCGCTGATTGGCTTTGCCGCCACGAATCCACGCTGAGAAAAATCGATCGAACAAAGTGTCAACCAATTTACGAGTTGATATCAATTGGAAGTGCCCAAATAAAATTGAGACTCTTCCTTTGGCAACTGGCCCATCAGTAATGCTTGAAATATCAAAGCTGTGGAAAATACTGAGAAAATTATCTTAGAACATTTTTGTTTTGCCGAAAAGCAGAAAATTACAAACGTACGGAACACCAAAAGAACAGCAACGACATTATAAATCTATTTACCCTTGCTTAATACACCAACAACAACAACAATCTCAACGACGCCAACGACATCAGCAGCAGCAACAGCACCAGCACCAACCGGAGAATATATATCAAATGAAACCCTTCATCAGAAACCGCAAATCAACGTTATGAACATGAAAATG
>JANSTV010064385.1:0-23699 GCA_027564135.1 Lestremia cinerea
TCGGTTTGCCACAAAATAAATATCACTTTGTCGTTTCACAAAATGAATAATCTTTTGTTTGTTTGGAAAATCAGAGAATGAAAACTCAAATAGTCGATTGGTATTTGCCTTTTTCCGATTGTTTGACGGTTCTTTTTCCATTCGTCGCTGGGTGACGATTTCGAATGGGAGGCGGAGGTGTACAACGGATTGATTGATTCATTCGGTATGACAAATGACGCGAATACACCCGTCATTGACGGGGATGGGCTGACTTCGGTTCGATTGATTTCATCGCCATCGAGAAATGAAAGCAAAGGCAGAAACCGTTCTTCAATCTGATCGAGTCCTCTTTGTTGCAGAGAAATTAATAGCCTTTTATTGAGTTGAAAACTCTTCGGAAAATCGATTCAGTGATTGGGAAATGTTGAGCGACCGTCGTGATGTGAGGAATACCCAATGCGAAATAATGAACCGTTGGGTGAGTCGACTCCGACCGACTTGACTCGAATCGACCGAAAAGGTAAGATGGTGCGTCTATTATGAATCGCTCGTAAACCTTGAATCCTATTCAAAGAGAAAATATTAAATTACTTGCGATTGAATCCAGTGTATTGTCTGCGTTTGCCATAATCCCATTCGATTACGCCTCGAACCGTTGGCCGATATACGATTTTTCCGTCATTTTCTTTATCAAGCGGGTTTATCATCGATTATCATATTCTCGTATGAATCGAAAAAGTTCAATGGATTTTCTGGCTTTTATGTAATCTTTTATGATGGCCATTGTTGTTATTGTGCAGTTGCTTATGATTTGAATTTCAGTTGATTTACGAAATGATCGGTCGATGGGCAACATTTCGTCGATCCAACAAAATGTACTGCATATTCATTGGATTCATTGCGGTGGCAGTCAATCGACGGTCTTATCTGGAATTTATATGCGATTCGACGTTATTTATGGAGCTCACATTCGACTGAGTTTTTGGGTTAGGCGAACGGGTTCAGACCACTGGCAATCTATTCCCCGCTGAATTATTCAAAAGGCAGAACACTCAGATGGAAAAATGAATGCTCTTTCAACTTTGCCAAATATTTGTCAATGTTTTTGCGGTGAGCTGGACATTTTCCACCGGAATGTGGCACATTCTGGGAATTTCATCAGCAAATTTAACTAATTTGATGTTTGTTGAAAACATTTTGTGAACGTTTTTTGACGTGAATTACTTTTCAAGACAGAGATTGGATGGGAAATTCAATCAAAGTTGGTTCATTCACTCCGCCTCCAACATTTGCGCGCAAACGAAACAGCAATGATGTGAACGAAGCTCAAAATAATAATAATAAAAGAAAAAAATCAAGTTTTTCATAATCCCCCTCTTGCGGTGGAGGCCGTCGACCCAACGATGATGGCAATTTGCTTGCAACCTCAAACAAGAATCAATTCAATGTTAATGGACGAATTAAAGAATCGTCAACGCAGCATGGCGCGACCGCGCTGAACCATTGGCAACCGGAGCAAACAGACAAAGAAGACATTCTCAGCGAGTTGAAGCGTAACCATTGCGACGGGCGTCGCGCTATTTATCAAGCAAATGCAAGTAATTGCTTACAAAACAGCTTCGAAATGAAACGATTTTTCGCGAAACAGCGTCATTTAATGGTACATTTAGCGAACAAGCGATTGGTCTAGTCGGCGAAATGGCTGCGGTCAATCGATATTTGGCATTGCAGTCAGCCTGTTCTCGAAACTAGTTGTCTTTAACGGTTGTTGTTGTTGTTGCTGCAACTCTGAAATGCTGAAAATTATTTCCTCAATTATCCCAAACGTTGTTCATGTTTTCGAAGCAAGTTGCGACTGTTTCTCGGCTGTGTTTGTGGCCATGTGACCCAGATCAAGACGGAATTTTTCGATTAGAAAATGCTTCCTGAACGCAATAGACGCTATCGCCTCCGTATCACACTAGCCTTTCGGTCGGATATAACTGTCGGCGAGCCATTATTTCCAAATCATCACCCATCATTCAATAACAAATGAAATGAATCTGAAACGTTTCTCGCCGAGAATCCAACAATAAACGTTCCGGCACAGTGTGCCGGTCGCATTCAATAACGAAGCGCGTGAATAAAAGTTATTTTATTGACATTTCGGGCGCCTGTTGTCTTTGCCGCTTCAACGAAATCATTACGTGCCTACGGTTCGCATCGCACACACTGAAATGATTCAGTTCTATTTACATAATCGCAATCTTATGGCGATGCGATTGACGATGCGAGCGGAATGAAAGAGAGACGACGGAAAAGGAAAAAAAATAATCAATAATTGTTATTATCATGTCGCTTTCCATGCGAATGGGTTGCCTTGTCGAATGTGATTCGCTTACCTGAAAGCGATTTGCTTGTAAATGGATCATGTGGCGAGACAACGCCGACAATGTAACGCTTACACGCCCTTTTTCTCTTTCTCGACGACTAGAACTAGAATGTGTGTCTCCTAGCGAATGCGCTGCGGTCCGATTGATGTGTTTAATGGCTCCGGCTATTTTCCGATTCGCTCCAATGGAGACCCAGACGTTTCCGATGAAATTTATCATCGAAACGAAAAGCAATTGAGTTATTTTCAGATGAAACGCGAAGCAACTGTCGAGAAAGGCTTCAATGTCACCAGCAGACTCTCTGACCGGCAATTCATTTTCTTATCTGAGCAGAAACTGAAATAAAATATCACATTTGGCCAAACCACCGTTCACCCATCAAATACACCTGATGAACAGCAAGTTTATATCAAAATAATATCATAAATCACATGACATGCCATTGCAGCCGAACCAAGCAAACATTCAAAGCCGAAAAATGATAAACAAAAAACGAATGTTGTTCAAACTGTTGTTGTTGCGACTGCTGTCGGTTGTCATGTACGAAACGGTGTTTGTGCGTTGCCGAAGCTTCCTCATAATTTTGCATATCATTTTCAAGCACAAAAATCGCACACTTTTTTTTGTTGGTTTTTGTGCAAATGAAACGCTCCCGCCTACCATAACTAACAAAACGGATTTTGTCAACGGAATCGGTCCGAGCACCGGCTCTGGCGGCTGACAGTTGCAATTAGCAGGTCGATTGAACAATAACAATCAATTTGATTGCATGCCGTTCATTTGATGCCGACAAATGCTGGAAATCACGAGGCATCGATTAGCACCGAATGGGCTCAATTCGAACTTGAACGGTCAGCGAGGAGCACGATGAAGCTAATTTGACCCTGATTCAATCGTCATGAACTGGCTCAGCCACTGAATGACATTGAACACGATCGAGTAGCTCTTCGAGTGAATCGATGGATGGCGTTGAACCGGTACGAAACGAATCGTTTTTTTCGGGCGAATGTGCGTAATCTCGTCCGAGTCGCAGCGATTTTCGTTGCCTTCCGGAGAACGTTGAAAAACTTGTTTGGCAAAATACTCTATTCATTCTTATCGTCAACCCAAACAAACCTGAAAATCATGCAATGCTCATCACAAATTATACAAGAAATCGTTTTGAATAAATTTCGCTTGGAATAAACAACAGCCTGAGGGTGTGTCCAGCGCGTGAAACGGTTGCGGGCGAAAGTGTCAAATCGTCAAGTCAAATCGACTGCTTGCCATCTGTGCTTGGCATTCGACTTGAGCACGAATGTGCGTAAGGTCATGTCATTACGGACGAATATGAATGAATTCCAATCGATTTCGAGTGAGCGTGCGAAGAATCGTATTATTTTGTTTTATTTTTCCGTTTTTTGATTGTTTTTTTTTCGGTCTTTTGGTTTTGACGAGGAAAATCAAATGTTGTCGTGAGGTGTGGATTTCAATTTGATTGAAAAAAAATTCAATCGTTCGTGCATTGCGAATGGCGCCCCATCAGCCGCACAAGTTCATTGCCGGTGTCGAATGGCCTGTGTGTCAGTTTGACTTGACAGCAACAATTATGACACACAGATTGACGTCGCGACAAACAATGAATCGAAAAGCGAGAATAATGCGATGATTGTGGTGCACACGCAAATCGTGTGTTAATTAAATTAAATTGCTCACTTGCGTTGAATTATGAATAATAATCGTAATCGTCATGAAATTATATTTGTTTATTGTTTGTGTTGGCGCACAGCGTTTAATCGTGCGTTGTATCTCATGTTAATCACTGCTTCTGAGTGGAAGAAACACGAAAAGTGTTGTTCAACGACTGGATTTTTGTCGTGTGTGATTCATCAACAGAGTCAGCGGTAGCCCGTTCGTCACAATCGCAAATGTTTGTTTAATTTGTCCGTTTGTTCCGGTGATAATTTCATCGATGATTAATCGCTGAGGTGCTGATAATTGTTTGGATTGTTCTTTATCGGTCGGACGATGATCATCGCGCCGGCAAGATAACGCCGGCAACGAAAGCTGTTGACTTTTACTGTTGACATTTGTGGTGGTGCCAATCGAACCAAAGTGATTCTACTATCAGTGGTCGGCCAGTCTATTTACCGTGAATTCAATGACAACGAAATGGATACAATGTCTGATTACAATCGACCAGTCTAGGCGGTAAGACAATGCCAGACCTTTCACCGTACGGAGGCTGAGTTGACATCCAAACCCGCAAACTATTTACTCGTTTGTTTACAATCGACCATTATGTCTAACGTTGTGCTTGTGCCTTGTCTCACCGTTCGCCATGCAAGCGAGCCAACAATCGATCGATTCTAACCGAAATGCATGCAAAATGAATCGTTTTCATCGATCGATTGTTGGCCTGTTGTTGATGTAAGCTCAACAATGGGGACTCCATTCATTGACAATTCAACTGTTTTTTTCTTTCATTCATTGATTCTCCACGAATTATTCTGCTGATTGAAAATTTCTGATTGATTAGCTTTTACTATGTAGCTGTTTTGTTCCCGTTGCATAGTACGAGAGCAACATGGAATCGGTGAACCGGTGAAATAACGGTAACTCGAATATGAATTTTGTGGCGTTTCAAGAACTTTGTCTTTGAGGTTATGTCAGTCAGAAAGGTTGATTCTTCTGCAGATAATTGCTTTCGTTTCCGCAGCATCAAATTCAGGTTGAAGTACTTCCTTGAACTTTAAAGTCACTTGAAGCGGATATCCGATGAAAGCAGAGCATCTTACATGGCTGAGTGTACGCCACACGATGGAAGGAGATGCATCACTAACACAATCAAACCATCGACAGTATTAAGAGTCTGCTTTCCACTGCTATGGAAAAGTTTTGCGGATTATGGGAGTTTTCAAGTCTAAAATATTCAATTTAAAAATTTATGAATGCCTTGGAGTTGTGGATCGATCGGGATTGGACATCAAAGTCTACCACGAAGGGGTGCCCCTGGGGAGTTTCTCATGGAAATTCCCATCTTTCACAACAACACCGTTAATTCGTGGGGCACGCGGTGACGATGCCCATCAAAAGCAGTCAATAACGCAACGGAAAACCATTAGTTTTCCATTCGCAGTCTGTCCGCCCGCCCATCGTTCATTCGACTGTGAAATGAAAATGCAATCCGAAAAGAAAATGTCCAACTGTTTCTAATCTTGATTTTAATTAAGAACACGCGATATGGACACCCTCTGCCGAGGCGGACCTAGACGTTCAAAGTTGCTACTTTTCGACGATTATTTTGTGAAATGAAATACAGCATTTAATTCGCGTAGTTTTGCGGCGAGTCGAGGGAAGGCAGAAAAAATGTAATAAAATGTTAATTGACGTAATAACAGACAAACTGACGCGAAACTGAGAGAGTTAACGAGAAATTGTCGAGCAAATTATTATTTATTATTTATTAAACGCTTGTATTGTTTGTGGTGGACGGCGGCACATGATATCGACTTGGGGCCGATTCACGCGTGGTTGTTAATCGTCGAGCAATGTCTCTGATTGACCGACCGTGTAATGCAATTAGCGCGGTTTGTTGATTGCCGGTTATCTCGGAGGGGACTCAACGACATTACCGGCCTCTCAACGACGAGAATCCGACATTTCAGCGTATTCGAGCTGATCCGGCAATTAAGCCACGAAAATGCGTAAAATTGAATCAGAACGCGATCACCGAAACTCGTAAATGCCAATGATCCTCCAAAGCTAATCAGAAACTTTCCGCCTGATGCGAATTGCGAATGGCTGGTATTGTGAGGCATCACGTTGACGAATGAAATTAATCGTTTTCCCCCGTTTTTTCCGGAAAATGAAAAGCGCCTCGCTGATAGCGAAGGCAAAATCAGAAATGGAAAACTGCTACAAGCTATCGTCATCAACAGCATAAATGTCAGCACGGTTTTATTAGCAACAACAATAGACACGACACAGTACGCGCTCATGACCTCGCCTTCTCTCTCGCTCTTCACCGCCAATGCAGATATTCTTTCGTTTCGATGAAAAATTGAGTTTTATTGCGGAAATTTTCCCGATGCTGATGATCCATACACGAGTGAATCGTTTAATTGATGCGACAAGCGAACAACGTCATATCGAAACCCGTGCGTTTTTTTTTCGTTTCATTCGTTTCCATTTCTGCGCTTCGTTCGAGTCTGTTCATCGGTCGCATCGCTCGAGTGTGAAAATGATATTTTGATTGAGAATGACGCAGACAGACAGAATACCAAGTAATTTCGACGGAGTTTGCCATTCCACAAGCTTTCGTTCTCCCCCTCTGCAGTTCGATTTCGGCCAAACTTTGCACCTCTCGTCGAAATTACTTTATTGACTCGCTGTCAGAAACTGATTTATACCAATTTTGATTGAATTTCCTTTTCAGGTTTACATTGGAATGTTCAAACCGCTACGGGTATCCCGACGTCAATTCAAGAAAATTCTAAATTGCATGAAATTGATTCGATCGTTGAAATTTCAAGAGGTTTATGCCCAGGAGAAAGTCACCAAAGTGGATAGCCTGTCGCTGGTGTTGTCGGGCAAGTGAGTATTCACCGTTTGATGCTGTCGCAGTCAGCCATTATTCAAAATGGGTCCTTATTATCGTTCTCATCGTGGATGAGCAGAAATCCAATTTGGTTGAGCTCGTCATCGCCCGCATTCAAATAAAAGTCATGAGACTCGGTTCGTTGAATGAAAGCATTTTGATAAACGACTTTGGTTCGATTAAAGTCGGTGGTTTGGTCTGTCGGTCGACTCGACTAGTTGACTCAACCTCTGACCCGATTTCCGGCCAATGTGAAACAATGGGTTCATTCAAATTGAATGGCCAGCAGAAAATACAGAATATTCGAATATTCATTATAAATTCAAACTTTGGAATAAACACACTCACACGAGGAATTATTGCGAATGTAAATTAGACATTTCAGCAGCATTATCCGATACCGAAATAGAAATCGCTTCTTCAAAGTGCAATTTATGGCTGGAAATCGTTTCGAGCTGAAAGGGTTTTGGTGGGGGACGAAAGCGGAACAAGAAAAGGTTCCACCCATGGCAAATAGCCGCAGTCTATGCTTGTGTGAGTGTTGCGAATCGAGAATTTGGCACGACCTTCCTCGACGGAAAAAAGGTCGTGCAAATACCGAATTAGACTCGATTCAATGGCACATTCCGAAATTGCTTGCGAGGCGACACAAATTGCTTTGCCGATGATTGTTTCAAAATATCACATTTTCAATAAATCAATAAACGACTTAAGCTCAGCCACTATACGCTGCTATGCGAAAGCGACACCATGAAAGAATCTCCTAAAGGTTTACCGTTAAGCTCCACCGAGTTTCCGTGCTATATTTCTATTTTGATGGCATTCAGAGCCCTTTGCAGAACGCGTCATACCGTTTCTGTGGTCAATCGTCATCGTTGCTAAATGCCTGCGATTATATAACGTGCAATTTGACTGGGATCCATCATGATGGGTATCAACGCAAAATGCTCAATGCTCAATCATTGTTCGGAATGTGGAAGAATTTCGACTCATCGCCCTCCGAAAATATGCGAAGCGAGAAAATGTTGGATCGATATTCATCGAATTAGATCTGAAGGTATCGTTGACTGGTTTGCCTGAGCTCCAGTTGCCTAGCGGCCGCCGGTCCAACGGCACCCATCCCCCGATTCGGGCACATCAAACGACCGCTTGCCATTGCCCGATCACGAATACGATGAATATATATATTTTTTTTCCTTCTGTTCTGTTCATCACGTGTGGATAATAATAAACCCAAAATTTATATCAGCCTTCTCGAAGGCCAAACAATGTTCCTTTCGCCCGCACATTTTATGATTTTTCTCGAAATTCGTTTACAGATTGGTTGTATCGCAGAATCAACGAGCGCTTCACATAGTATTCCATCATCAATTCTTGGACTCGCCTGAATGGTTTGGCGTATCGACCGATGATTACTTTCAGGTAATGAATACGACCAAATTTTCTTCATTTTTTTTGTTGTTGTTGCTCTTTCTCTTTTCGGCATTCAAAAGGAAACTTTAATCCCTGATTTCTATTTATTCGATTTCAACGTGTAGGTGTCCATTATGGCCATGGAGGAATCACGGGTGCTGATTTGGCATCGGGACAAACTGAAATTATCAATCATTGCTGAGCCATTTTTGCAGACTGTGTTCGATCATATTCTGGGAAGGGATGTTGTCAAGAAATTGATGCAAGTCACGCAGGTTAGTTCGGTTTGGAATATTTGAGCGATTTTCCCCTTTGGAATGAGTGTCCTTTGGCATCAATCTGATGAGAACAAGGAACTTTTGAGTGGAGCTTGGGGGCGTTGAAATTGAAAAATAATTTCGCTTGAAGGGTTGATTTGAGCAAATGGACTTTTGAAGTCGACGTCGCCCACGAGAGGGTTGCGCATCTGCAATATGATTTTGTTTGTCTGAATTCCTGAATTGTTGATATTAATGGGAGATGGTTATATTGAAATTGGGTACGAGTCAATCATCCCTCGCCCACATTCGTTTTTAATCATCGCTTTGGAATTCAATTAGACCATCAGCACAAAAGCACCCATCTCAATGGCCGAGTGAACATCAAAGCTCGCCCAAGAGTATTTCCAACAATCTCCTGGCCCTTTGAGATTGACGGTGAACATGCAACGCAGCAGTTTTGTGCTATTGGTAGTCGTCGATACGGAAAACTATTGTTTGACTTGCCATCACTTTGTTCTCGATGCATTTCAAATAGCGGAAAGACTTTGACAGTTTTTTTTTTTGCCGCAAAACGAACGAACAAGAAAGAAAAAAGCATGCCAAAGCATCAGAGCAATCTTGAAGAGTAATGACTGTAATCTCGTTATCGTCATTGGGCCTGGTGGGTTTATGTGCGCTTTCGCATTCAACGGTGAGCTTCGCATGCTAGTGGAGACCGAGGAAATGGAACGAAAGTTTCATAATTCATGTGTGTTCACCGATCACCCAGTGTGTTATTCAGCACCGCAACAATAAACCACTGTCATTCTGCTTTCAATTTGACATTTTCCTTTTGTTTTGCTTTTGTTCCATTTCGAATCAGGTCAGCGAAACAATGGCAGCCGGCAATGGTTTTCTACCAAATGGTTTCGATGATGGCGAAGACAAACCGATGCTGATGATGAAAAAGAACGGCAGTGATGGTCACGGCATAACAGCCTTAATAAATCGCCAGCTTCAAGGTGAGTTGAATGTTTGACGGAATTTTCGAGTTTCATTTGTGGCCACCTGACACGGTGGCGTCTGCGTCTCCTCTCATTGTTGTTGTGGTTGTTTGGTGTTGTTTTTATGTTGATGCTTCCTCCGAATGTCTTCACGTACCGTTTGGCTGTTGTGAATCAACCCTTGGACGGTTATCCCTCAAGAGCCCAGCAGATGGAACTCTCAAGAGCGTCATGACCATTAAAATGGTCATAATCGCGAGATCCATTACGCGTCAGCCAGCCAAGGGTTGAGGCGCACAATGGCCGGGACAACATTCGTGATCATCAAATGCGCGTAAAGACTCTTTCACTTTCATTGGTTCATCCATTCGCCGCCGAAAAATTCAACAATTAAAACGAGCTTTTTTTTGTTTCACTTTGAATTCGTGTCAGTTTGCGAGTGCGTTACGCTTGCGGTACAGAATAACGGTTAATTATTCACGTCGGTGCGTTAACTTTGAAATTACAAGTTTTTCATGAAAATTTCATTCTATTTCGGTAAATGTTTGTCAGTTGCCGGAGCACGAGCTTGCGTTATCTGTCATTCAGCCACTTAAGGTCGAATTTACAAGCCGTAAATGTCGTGTCTCCACAACGTCACCGTCGGCCCACATTCCAAAACATTCCGATTGTTAAAAGGAACTGCGAAGCTCGAGTGTTTGTTCGAATCCATTTAAATTATTGATTTTCCCGCACATCGGACGGTAATGAACTATTTACTCGAATTCCTTAAGAAGCATTCTATATTCATCGTTCACCTTCGGCCATTCGGAATAATTCAAAGGTGACAGTTTCATCGTTCGTCCGACACTCGAATTTATCCCTTCAAATCGAACGAATGCAAATACTCGAAAATCATTGAATTGTTGAAATTTTCGAAATGGCGTCCAGCATCCCCAACCCATCGAAGCTCGGTGTTATTCGTTTCGATTATTTTCATTTCGTTTTTATTTTTATTTTTTGAACAATTTCTATCCATTTTAGAAGAGCATGCACCCCTGCTAGGCCGTTATCCAACCAAATCCTACATAATGGTACCAAAACAGACGGCAATGGCAACTCACAGAGTGGTCAATGATTTAAAGCAATCGCCTTGCTAAGCAAAGCGCTCCGAACCGATAAACAAATCGATTGTCGAATCAGACTCGAACGCTTTGCGGATAATTTGACGGTATTTTCAGACGAAGAAAGCATCTCGAATTAGTTTAAGTGGCCACTGGCAAATAATCGAGACTATTGAGACGGATTCTCTTGTTACGAAGTGGATTTATTTCCTGCAAATGAGCCCCTTCCGGTGGTTTTCCCCTCGATCGGCGTCCCACATTCTTTGCTAATGGAAGCGCCCAACCCCGAACCGTGTAGAACCCTCTAGCATCTGCCTTGATGCTCCTTAATCGCGTACTCGTTTCAACACCACCCACTCATCGCTGGCAGTCTTGAAATTCGGTTTTAATTTTAAGTTGCTCGATCGTCGTGGCTTTGATGGATGCTTGTGATTTGTTCTAAGTGGAATTTGTGTATTATTTTTTTGTTATTTTTGTTTTCGTTTTCTTTGGTAAAATGTAAATAAGATTTATTGTAATTCGCTCGAGTCATTATTTCCCTTGATTGTCATCAATTATAGTCATGTATCGATGTATTGCTAATTCTAATGCTAGTTTTAAAATGAACGAAAAGAAATGCCAATTGATTTGAAACGATATGAAATAAACGTAATTTGTCAAATCCAAAGGAGATTTTATTTTGACTTGATTGTGATTGTTCTGCCGTTTTGTTAATTCGATTGGAGGCCCGTTATGGCGGGTAGGTATATTCCAGTCGTTTTCCCATTTGACCGCCTGGGTTAGAGTGCCGTTCCAGGCCTGGCTGATTCAGTCCTCTTGTACCGTATCCTCAGCACCCATCTTCCGCCCATTCACACCAATTCCAATCCCTTGGCTTATTTGTAGAACCCGTGAAATTGATTATTTTCGAAACCCAAATGTCGTGATCTCCTTTTGCATGTGATTTCAAACGAAGAGACGGGAGATTTATTCCAGTCGGTTCAACACACACCACCGAATCATTCTCCGACGAATTTCCTCATCACGCAATGTCGTTGCTTTCAATATTAAGCATTGTTATTTCTCTCCGCTAGTTCTGCCTAGGATATCCAAATACTACTACTGCGGTAAGTTGCGTTTTTTTCTCATTAGTTTGTCGTCAAATTCAAGAAAACGATTTTTGTTTTGCTTTTTTGTTTGTTTTGCGATTTCGAAGTGGAGAATCGCGGGGGGGAGGAAACTGTCAGGTGGACAGTGCCAACAAATGAGTTCTGAAAACAGCTTCGTTCTAGCTTAGCAGTCAGTGTGCAGAGCACGTTTGAGCAAAACCGCAAATATTTGTAGATAATTTTTGCTTTTTGATACAATTTATTTTTAATTTTTTTCTTTTTGACGAGAAAAAGTTATTTGTTTTGTGGACCGAAGGGGAATGTGAGAAGCGAAAATGTTGATTTGAACATTATTTTCAGCTGGCGATCCAAATGCATGGCGACTGGGACGTATTGAGGAAACTGATCACGAAACAGCCGTTTAATCATCGACGTGCCACACAATTCCTCCATCAGCCGTAGCCGCCTCACAGCACTATGTCACCTCTCCATCATCACACCATCATTCTGAGTGAAATGCTTTCGAGACGACCATCTCTTCGAAGCCGACGAATTGCAGCTCTCTCGAATCAACATCCCGAATTAATAATGGAAAATCGATTTCGACAGCAATGCCAATTAAATTGATTACGCGAGAACGAGAGAGATAGAGAGAGATAGTGATTTTCGTTGAAGAAATTTTCAATTTGAAAATCGATTTCATGGTTTTTCTTCTCATTTTTTTGTAATTTCCGATCCAATTGCATGTCGGCATCATCAATTTTTGAAATTGGCTCGAAAGGGATAGAATGCTCCACCGGAATGGAAACAGTAAAATCGAAGCACAACCAAATCCGAATTAATGAAACGATATCGATCGATATTCCATTGAAATAGTTGTAAAAACACATCCACGCAACCACACGCAGATAGCAATTTAACGTGATTCCTAGTACCTGCGGACGATACAAATTCAATATCATACAAATCGAATTTCAATTTCGATTTTCAATCTGACGAATAGAATATTCCAGCACAGTGCAATTTTGAATGATTCCGCGATTTTGTTTTCCACAAAATCAATCAATGAATTTCGTCTTTTTCCCCCAAAATTTTTTTCTTGGGGCTTTCGTCGATACGTTAAATTCAATTCAATGGCGAAAACCATCGCCGATTCACAAGAATATTGAACACATATTTATGATTGATCCATTCTTATTAAAACATATATATTTACATCAATTTCACACAAAAGAAGGAGGAAAGGGGATTTGCGAATGAAACGAAATGAAATGAAGAATCGAAAATTCATTAAAGTCGCATTGAAGTCGTGCACAGGAAAGGCATCAAAAGCGACAAGCATCAGCTTTAATTGCTGATGAAAGAAATGGGAAAATGAGAAACTGAGAGGAAATGGAACTGCATTAAAACTTCGTGTGCGGTAAATGCATCAGGCAAAGTTCCCAACAGTTTTACTCGAACCGTCAATTGTGGGCTGGAATGAGAGGTCAGTGATGGAAAGGCCATTGGATTACAGAAATCAAACAGATTTACTGTAACTCGCCGGAAGCACACCGTTCAATTAGAGAGGGAAAAGTGGTTTCAAAGAAATTCTAGAACAAAATTTTCGATGGCGCGAGGCTCCGTTCAGCAGTGAAACTCCAAGCGTTTTGTGATTTTGATCGAATCACTGGGAAGGTGTTGATCAAGTAAATGCCAAAAGATTCCGTTGATAGCTTAGATATATTGTATTTATTTTATTGTGATTTATGTAACATTGTTAAATTCATACATAAAAAAATATATATATATATTTACATTAAATTGTACACAAATTGCAAGTTCAATGAATCCTTTGCTGCAGCCAAATTCGTTCTGTGTGCGCAAGGCGTCTCAGTCGATGGCTGTAATTGCTCGTTTTTTGTCGCGTGAAACCGAAACAGCTTAGAATTTGTTTTTCGAAATGCCGTAATCGTTGCTTCCTTTCTGTATGATTAATTAATTAACGGATAAATGATTCGATGTTAATGAACTTATGTTTAAGCCTTTTTCATTATCGAACGACAGTGGAATCTGATGGACGGGAACGAATTGAAAGGCTTGATGGCTCGAGGTCAGATTCTAATGCCTGTTCTTCGTGCCTGCTTTCGTTTCTTTTCGTAATTCCCAAGTGTCATAGAATTCCACAATAGAATATTTTTTACCGAACATAATCAAAATTTGTGTAATTGAATTTTATGAAAAAATAACGAAAAATTGAAGGAAACGTTTTTTTGTTTCTTTTCCCCAAATAAATCAAATTCAACTTGTTTCCGGGAAAACTTAAATAAAACGTTGTTTGGACAATTCATTTAGAAAATAAAACTAGAAATTCCCGATCAATCATGATTTCGAGCGATTCGTTGCTTTACTCGAGATATGGTTGGTCTTGCCAGTGGGTTGAATCCATTTTCATCACGACAATCTACCTCGTTTCATGTTCGGGCTACTTGTCATTTCTTGGTCCTGGAAGGAAGAAAATTGATGAGATTCTATCGTTGACTTGGCCGCACAAGCCGCCACTCACCACATCAAGTGTTCGCTTCGTTGTTGCGATCGCACTCTCACCACAGTCCATCGTCGAACCATTCATCAATTTGATTTTCTTGCAAGCGATTTCCAAGTGTTCAATTGACGGTGAAGCCGGTTGTGGATGATTCCGCTTGCAAATATGTGTTTCAGCCACGATTCCCTCCATCGCAGTTGCCACAGTGTTTGTTGAAGAATTTTCTCCAGCCTCCACTTCAGCTCGATTCTTTTGGCGATTGGGCACTCTTCTGCTCATTGGCACTGCAAAGCTGGCGAATATTCTCAGCAATTCATCTCGAGACAATCCACTCAGATGGGATTCCGGCAAACGCTGAACAAAACCAAATGAAAACTCTGGCAGAAATTGGACGTGGACTGGCTTACCTGACTCAAATGGCTGCGCAAATCTTCCGTGGACATCAATTGCGGTTGCAGCAAGTTTAAAGCGTTCATTTTTCATTCTAAATGTGTACTTTGGACTTATCGATAGCTGCACCGAATTTTACGGCTTTCCTCGCCGTCATTTCCATGCAACGAATGTTTACAGAAAGCATGTTTTGACAGAAGCTCTAGTACTGCACGAGCCGGGAAATGTCATTCGATTGTGAATGGACTCATTCACAATGACTTCACTCGAATATAGCACGTACACATCTCACTTCGTCTTTCTCCAGGGAAACTCAATGATTCGCACTCGAAATTCAGTTTTTATTAACATCAAATCATCAAATCATCAACAGTTGGTAAAGTCTTAAAATATAAACGTCAAATGGAGCACTCTCCCACAAATCATCCATCATTTTGCGGTCGAAGCAGCACCACTATTGGCTGCTGCAGTAGCGGCTGCATCCTTATGGTGTTTCGCCACAGCAAGCTGTGCCTTGCTCAAATTGATCTTGCCTTCAACAGCCCGATCCCGAATCTCCCGTTCCACATGTTTGTTGACGTTCTTCGTGACCAAATGCTTCAGCTTCTGTGATTCGGCAAATTTCAGTTTTTTCGCTTGAATCGGAGCGCCTGCGAATGAACAATTGCTGTCAGCAAACAAAATCCCTCAAAATCGCTTTCTTCAACTCACGTCTTCGAGATGTGAATGCCTTTCCCTTCTGCTTTGTCTTATTGTTGTCCGGCACCTTGGTTTTGGCTTTCAATTTTCCTTGAGGCATCTCTGCGATTTGCTCTGTTTAACTGCGTCTTAATGTTTATGTTTCAAACTGATAAGTGTGCTCGTTGAAAAGACCAAATGTCAAAGGCATGTGTTTCTCAACGCTGCCATAATTATGGCGCTGACTGAAAGCAGTACTAGATCTCTACGAAGTCGAATCCACCATAAGGCGGGCGTTCGATTTGCAAGTAAAAGAACGCGTTAAATTTCATCTAGAAATGTTTTCTTTATTTAAAATTAATTAATTGTTTTGATAAATTTGAATGCTGTCTCAACAGTAAAGGCACTAACAATGTTTGATAAATAATTTAAATTTTGAAATCCTCCAAAGTTGGCTGACGTCGTTGCTTCTCTCCGCAGTGATAATATGCGCTTAAATATACAATTAACGATGCTCAGAATATGCAAAGGCTCACATCGCTGGTGTCCATCTTGCGTCCGTTCATTTTCCAGCAATCTGAAAGGAATTGATTATGATTAGATGTCGCATCGAAGTAAGCTTTCCTCTGACTTACCACCAACAGGTTACCACTCTTCGCTCGAGTGATGCTCGGTGCTGTTCCCGTTGTGATCTCAATGACTCCTGATTTTCCGCGAACCAGCGTATGATTCAAGCTGTTTGAGAAGAAGAACAAAAATTAGATACCATTTACTCTGCGACGAATGCCGACAGGAGACATACGATCCAGTATCGACAATATTCAGGATTTGTCGCCGTCCAGTCACGTCCAATATCCAGACACAACACTCGATAATCTCCTGCATCTCGAGGATGAGATCGCCTTTGTCGTTCTTCAAATCGACGGGTATCCGAACGAGCATCAAATTGTCCCGGACGCTCGTCACGCAAAAGTCAATTTTGTCCAAAGGCAGTCGATGCTTCTGTTTGTGCGTTTTGCCATCCAACAAATACAAGGCATGGTCGCTAAGGAGGAAGAATCGTTCACGCGGCTTGTAACCACGACGGTCGTATTTGATGACTGGCGTTGCATAGCGCAGTCGTTCCTTTCCGAAATTGGTCTGAACGAAATTGTTGATCTGCGTCATGTGCTCTTTGGGAATGCGCTCGTCGATGAACCAACGTCCAATACTGTCCGGGTAGTTGGCTTTTTGACCGCGGAACACTGATTCCGCCATCACTTTGAGTTCCAACTGACGCTTCCGTTCCACCGTCAAATTCTGTCGATAAACTCGGACCAAATGCCGGCGATGGATCCTCCGCAAAAGAGCCGAAGCTTCGACGCAGCTGGCTGGAGAGGAAATCCATTTGTTGGTCAAAACACTTGTCGGGAGGTTTTTCGACAATCGCTGCAACCACAAGCGCTTTGATTGAGCGATGAACGAATCATTCAAGCCATTGGGAGGCTCGTTCCGGGTTATGAATCCTTTGATGAAGGCACGAATCTTGATTGCGGCCTCTCGTCGGCGTTGGGCCTCCTTCAACGCGATGTACCGACGGCAATAGGTCTGAATTCGAATGGTCGATTGGCGAATCTGCAAGAACTTCTGCCGTTCAACACGGCCCTTCCAGTGCGATTGAATGATGGCCGCCAAATCGTGTTTCTTCACTTGGAACGCGTCCTCTGTGTCGAACAAAGTCTTCGGGAAGCGAATGAAAATCTTTGTTTTGCCCATTCGATATTCGTCCTTGCCGTAGCCGAGGTCGTTTACCAAGGCTTGCACACCCTCCTTGGCGGACCCGTTGAAGTGCGGCCATGTCACTTCGCTGAGACATTTGTACCGCTGAAGGAAAGTCTCGTAGCCGCGTCGATATGCGAAACCCGCTCGACGCACACGCAAATTCTCCAAAAGCCCCAAATACTTGACTTGATGCAGCACCAATTCCTCATTCAGAATGGTCGGCTTCTGGAGATCATTCGGTTTGATGCATCGAATGTACGACGGCTCCAAGCACATCAGAATCTCAATCAGTTCATTCAGCGAGTTCCGGAACTGTGTGACGGCCGTAACCGGACGTCGTTTGCTGGTAAACTCCTTCGCCGGGAAACACTTGCGAATGATGCTGTTGTTCGTCTTCGACATAACCTCCTTCAAATCGCGATAGAGCAAGTCGTTGTTCTTGTCCAAGAATCCGTTTGTGTTGTATGTGACGTCACCAGCGTAGTGAATCAATCGGAACTCATCTCGACCCATCGTCTTCTGAATGGCCACCGATGCCTTGCGATGCGATATATAATGCGGATGAGCGCTCAACTGATCGTTCAATTTGCTGAGAAAGCTTGCGTCTGTGGTGTCACCTGGTCTCAAGCACTCTTCATCCAACAGCGCGATAATTCCTTTGTGCTTCTCCTCGATCAAATTGCAAATGACTTTGTTGTTGAAGAATTTGATTGGAATCCATTCGATGCCCTCGCGATAGTATTCATCCTGCTCGGACTTCAAAGTCAATTCAATAAACAGTTGCTGGAGCTTCTCGTTGCAGTAATTGATGCAGAATTGTTCGAAGCTGTTTTTCCGGAAAATTTCAAAACCGTAAATGTCCAAAATGCCCATGACATTGTTCTTGCGATGCGATTGACCGGGCTGTAGAGAGGCGTTGATACGTGTCACGAGCCACGTGAACAGACGGTCGTAGACCGCCTTCGCCAAAGCATCCCGAGCATAAATCGCATTGTCTCGACACAATGGGCTGGTGACGACATCTCCACGAGCATCGATTGTGCGATGTGTCAGAGCTGATTTGAGATCTGCTTCGGAAGAGCCAAGAAGCTGAGGAGAACGAAATTGAGTTAGTAAAACGGGTGACTTTCAACCGAAGTTTTCGAAACTCACCTTGCAAATGGCCGATACCGATTCCGGCTTCAAGATCTTCGCAACGCCATCCTCTTCCGTGAAACCGACATTGCCCATATGCAAAACACTGGCCACGATCTGGAAGATCTCCTGCTGTTCCTGCTTCGACACTTCGATAACATCCATGGCATTCTGAATCAATCGGAAATTGTCCGAGTCGCGAATGCGTGCCACATTCGCATTGGACCCGTCCGACAAATAGTAGTAAGTGTCGAAATTGCGCTTCAAATGCAAATCACGCAACAGAACATCATCGGCTCCGGCCAACAGCTGATAGAATATATGGAAATTTCGTTCGCCACGACTTTGATGTACAACACGTGATTTCTCGAGTAAATAATTCAAAATGTTTCCGCCTTCTGGTTCGCCAGCATAATTGAATTGCACATCCATGTATTTGCCGAAACGTGACGAATTATCATTTCGATTCGTTTTCGCATTGCCAAACGCCTCGAGCATTGGATTGCTCTGCAGCAATTTATCTTTGACACCTTCAACCGTTGAAATGTGACCAGATGCAGCCGCAATGTATTGCAACACCTTCTTCGATGCTTCTGTCTTGCCTGAACCACTTTCACCTAAAACATCAAAAGCATCGTCAGTAAAATTAATACGCGTTCAATTTTCAATGGCCATTGGCCAATATCTCGTTTTGGAGACATTTTCCATTGGTTTCGCAACGCGCAAATATCAGTCGGTTGTCGAACGAGAAATGTGAATGCCCCAACTCGAACGCCAAAATGACTAGCAAGAAAGGTAAACGCTCCATCATTTGACTTTGATAGGCGAACCGTAAACGTCGAAATGGATCATAATGACGTTATGGCATTTGCATTTCAATGGATTTTTCGTTGATTGCTTGATATTTGTCTTGTTGTGAATTACTGTCAATTATGGCGGTTACCTACCTGAGATTAAAATACATTGACCTCGATTTTCCCCCATCAACGATCGATAAGCATTGTCACTGATGGCGAATCTGCGAAAATTGATTTGATTTTCTCGTTAATTTATCATTCACGATGCGCCATGTCCACCGAACCGACCAAACAAACAAACAAACATTTCAAGCGGTCGTGCAGTGCACGAAGCACCTTTCGAAACAATCGCACATGCAAAACCGCTTGGTCATTATTTCGTAATGATTCATGGCTCATCGAACAATCAAAGTCCACGAAAGCGAATTCATTCAGTTTCGATGTTTTCGAATCGCAATGACTTCCAGAAATGATTGTTAGAATCAACGGTGGACAACATTGGAAGATCAACGGTAATACTTACATGTGAGGTGGGGCTTCGAAGAAATGCTTCCGCTGATACAATTTGATATCCTGTTCCGAGTAAATGGGCAGCTCTTTGTAAGGATTGACCGATACCAACACCTGGCCAATGTACGTCTAGTGGGTGAGCATGCGAAAAAATACCGGAAAGAGAATATTAGCTTGGATTGTCCAAGTCGAAAGTGGACGACGGCCATTCCATCAATCAAACTTACATAAATCAAATTCTCCTGGAAGCGTTTTTTCAAATTGTCAATGAATGCATCTTCGCTGTTACAGTCCTCCAACAAGACAAAGTCTTGCAAACCGACAATGTCGCGCTCATGGAGACCTTTCTCCATGGTTTTCGGTGCGTTCGAACTGGAAAAAAACCGGTGAACAAAAGAAAATAATTTGTTAATCTTCCTCTACGGACATTCATCGTTACGTGGGCTGACGGTACATTTTCGAAGGCATACGGAACGGTGCGGGCCAAGCGAAACGTTAAATTTCTCGACAAATCACTTTTTGATGAAAATTAATGAATCGATAATGAAGCATCACTTCGATCGGACCGCATGCCATTCACAAAATATTCCATAAATTTCGAATGGCTTTCTGGTTGAATAGGTCAATGATGATGGTCAATCACACTATCAAAAATCGGTGCGGCGTTGTTTTTCGTGTCAAATTATCAGTTTTTTGACAACAAACTACAGTTATTTGTTTTCGATACGATCGCTTCAACGCGCTGGCGAAGCGTTGTTGTGATGCGCTACTGCGATTCTGATTGGGCCGATTTCGTCACGACGCGCCGCCACATTCCAAGAAGAACATTTCACGCATCAGACAGATCAAAAAGACGAAATCATGTCGATCATTCACGAAAGCGATCATTTTTGAAAAGAAATAAAAAAAATAAACAAACAACGACAAAAGACCGAAAAAGTGAAATAAAATGGGAAATTCCTCGTAAATGCAATTCATTAATAATTGATTTGATTTGATAAACGTCAACAAAGAATTTTTGCCGCAACACCAACACCATTGTGGCGAATGTGATAGGCGACCCTGCGATAGCGATCTAATTATTAGTTGATATTCCTTTTGTTTATGATTCAATAAATGCCTTTAACGACAGCTCTTCGTGATTATCGATTTTGATGTGTTTTCGCGTTCGTGTTTTTTTTTCTTCTTTTTCGCTATTTTTCCTTCTTTTTCTTTTCACATGTTCTTTCAGCTCGTTTGCTTTACGTTATCGAAAATGATGATAAACTTATTCGCAATGTTTCACTTGAACGAAATCGAGAATGAACACAATTGCAATGTGGGTTGGCTGTGAGGCGTTCGAGGATGTAGCCGATGATTAACACAGAACGTAACGAGGTTTCACTTGGATTAAGATCGTAGCTCCCATCGGTCATACAGTCATCCACTGTGACTCACTCTGATGGGAGAGAAACACATCGAAATTTGATCATCAAAACACTCGAGCTGAGATCATCGCAGATGATTTCACTTTGAAGGTTCTTCGTTCCGAAAAAAGAACGCTGGCCTTGAACTCCGAAAAAAACAACAAAACCACAATTGCAATGCGGCGCTGCGATCAATGCTATTTACTTGTTCGATAAGCCGTTACCATTCGCAATGAATGATAATGTTTACGTGAACAAACCGAACCGATAATGAATGCTGTCATTGATAATGTGGCGGAACGCAATGATAGCGTGCCAACGATTCCCCCTCGTCAACGCCTTCGGGGAAACTCAATGCGAATCAATCGTTTCAGGCCA
Organism: Lestremia cinerea; assembly: GCA_027564135.1. Taxonomy (NCBI): domain Eukaryota; kingdom Metazoa; phylum Arthropoda; class Insecta; order Diptera; family Cecidomyiidae; genus Lestremia; species Lestremia cinerea. The sequence continues at coordinate 21,359 of JANSTV010064385.1, forward strand.
AAGCCAATAGCCTTTGATTTGCCACAAAATATTTTCTCAAACAAACAGATGGCAAAGCGTTTATTAATTAATGGTCGATTCGATATTTTCGGCAATGCATTGACAAAACCAGACCCGCCAAATGTGTTTGAGCAGCGCTTACGGTATCGTCGCATATTTTCAAATTGAAAATTGTGTTTGCCTACGTTCGACTCTCTAAAATCAGAACAAACACCGTTCAAATTCAAAGCTAATGGAATTTGAATGCCAGCTAAGCCGATTGCGAATGGGCGAGATGCGGATTTGGTCGAATCATTCGAAATGCGCATAATTACCTGGTCATTTTGAAAATTGAATTGAATCCAAGCACCAATCAAATCAACGAGCTCGCAATTTCACACACAGAATTTCGTTTGGTTTCGTGAGAAAACCGACAAATTCACTGGCGCACACCTCGCAACAATTCAATTATTCGCACAGGGAAATGTTCTTGAGAGATGATTCAACTGATTTCACCGTTTCACAACAAAGGCTTTTTCTCCGCAAAGCGCTTGATACGTCCGCCGGACTTAAGGCGATTTTGTGGATTAAAAATGTTTTAATTGAAACGAAAACTGGGCGACATTTATTGTTTTGTTCGTTATCAGTTGTCGTGTCGCACGGAGCCGAACAATTTCACTTAGCAAGCAATTATCGCCTTCGGTCGAATAACGGTACCGTTTTATCAGAAGCGATCGAGGTTGATTCCGGTAGCAAGCAAACACTAATAAATATCGAGTGGAGCTGAGGGTCTGCACTGTTCGAAGGTTGAGAAACAACTGTGATCCTCCAGCAGGACCAAATCCCTTTTAAGGAGCACAGGCTACCTGTCAATCATCCCTCCCGGTCGATGCTATCCCTCTCGGAGGTTCCCAAACTCCTTCTACTCCATCGATCTCTGCACCGCACCATCAAAGGTCGAACGTGCAGAACGAATCTAGGCATTCCTCGTCGCAGCCAACCAGAGCCATGCCCCACTCGACTGTCGTCTCTTTTCAGTTAATAAACAAGTGAGAAGACTAGCGCTTGTGGTCGCATACGTGACATGGCTCAAAAGAATTTCAAGCCCATTTTATGGTCAAACAAGCACTTAGGCTTTCATTTTCATTGAAATACGAGCGACACTTGGCATCGGCGCGCGATAACTCGAGAAATTGTGTTTCTTTTCTTCTTCTTCTTATTCTTCGTCCATTAAACACCAAAACACTTCGACATCAAACTATGCGACCGATGCCAACGTATTTCGTTGATTTTGATATTATTTTTAGGTGGTTTTCTTCTGACTTTGACTCTGCGGTGCAGGTTTTATTTTTGTTGGATGCATTTCTCATGGATTCAAAGTGTGAATATCCGACAAATTCATCACAACTGCAAAGTTCTATTTTTGACAGGTTTTGTTGACGTTTTTCAACTCATTTATCTGTTTTGGGATTCGTCTCGTGTATTTGTCGATTCGATGTTTCCTCGATTCGTATCAAAGTTCCGAAAACATACCTCATCATTGTGATCATTAGCATTTCGTAAATACAGCAATATCTTACGATGCGCTCTCCCAACGGACCGTCGAGAATCATCGGACAAAGACAAATTCACGCAATCCGCTTGGTGTTCTACGACAGCAGCCGGCTTGAGTCGTTTCGTTGAAGCTCATTGCGGCTTCATATTTTTGGCATAATTCAAACAACTGCATTTGTTTATTTGCTTAAAAGTGATTTCAGGGAATTGATTGGTTGCAGACCAAATATTTACATTTGGTCGAGCCTGGCGAAAGTAGGTGGCTATTTATTGAATTATCATATAAATAATTTACAAAAAAGTCGCCAATACATGAAGTAGGTGGCTTAGGTTAGTTCAAGTAACGAGCGGGAGGTTTGCGGTTTTTGACCTGCGTACTGGTTAACCAACATAGACCGTATTGGGTTATTAATCCAGGCAAATGTCAACTATGATCCAATTAGTGCGATCATAAAAGACGACGACGAATACCTGGTCAACCTTTTCGTTTAAGCCTCGTTGGGCCCAAAGTGGTAATTTCCCCCCAAAAACAACGAGCTCTCAAAGCAGTCATCAAAAAAAACACAGCAAATATCTCGCATTCGTAACAAAACCAGTCCTAAAATTAGATTCATTTCACAACAATAACCCGCATAAATCCATTTCGACAACGATCACCGTCGATTGTGTGAAATTCTAAACATAGAATTCTGGTTTATCCTCAAACGAAAATGCAAAAGAGAAAAAGTCTTTTCGGTCTAACATGCATTTTTCATGTCCAAAGTCGGTGAACGCAAATGCGAAAACTTGTTCGACATTGCGACGAAAC
>JANSTV010064386.1:0-11522 GCA_027564135.1 Lestremia cinerea
AATGGCATATGTAACATGAATGCGCATGGGGTTTGTAAGGCACGCTTTGTGAATAGTCGTGACGAAAGGACACTTTGGTGATCGGTGATCGGGTCCATTTAATGGTTGCGGCGTTGGCGGAAAGCATTAGTCTTCTAGTGATGGAGAGTGGAGATGACGAGGCAGGCTGTAATACATAGTTGGGCTGGCATGTGATTGACATTTTCGAAGCATTTGGTGTCAATTTTGCTTGTCCTGCTGGTGTTGATGGTGATGATGCGAGGCCTAATGAGGTGAACGACTCGACAGCGCTGGCACCGTTGCTTGCTACTCAGTGATGTTTGAACGATTCTGGTGGTATCAGAAGGAGCAAAACAACAAAAGCACGATCAAATACCCAATGCGAAACAGAAAATTTCTTTTTTTCATCACGTTATTGATTTTTATTCAGTCAGGTAGAGGCTCAAAGTTTTTCTTGAGTGGGAGCCTCCTCACAGTCCGTGCTCCTCTATCACACAGCCGACATCTCAATTCTCTCTTATGCTCGGTCAAGACTCATAAAATGCAATTCAAGTTTTTCGCATTGGCTTCCGCCATGACGGACGTTGCACACAGTGCTAATGCTGAAGAGTTTACGACAACGATGTGTAGTATTCACAATGGTCTTACTGCTTTCAGAAAGCGCAATCAAACGAATCGTATCGTCGAAGGAATGAACCGGTCATTCTATTTGACGTCATCAGTAAGACAATAGCCGTCTAGTGCCCTACTGGAAGGTTCGTTAAAGCGTCAATTACGTAGTTGTAATTTGGGACAGTTTCTCTGGCTGGCCAGATGGGCCACGTCGAGATGTCCTTCTCATTTTCGATGTTCGTCGTGAACTTTGTTTATTTTTTTACTTTATTTATTTCCCAACCGTTTCGTTATTTACATGTGAAAATCAGCTGCTTTTGAATCCAATCATCTGGCGGCTCCGTTGTGGTCTTGACATAATTTCTGCACATGTCATGGATTGAGTTGTCATGTTAATGAAAAGTGTGTTTGCTAACAACGGTGTGTAGGCCGTTTTCTCATTTTCTTTTCGAAAATTCCCAGCTGAAAAAAGTGTTTCGTCCGAAGTGAACTCGAACATCTTTTGCTCGTAAGACCAAACCGACTCGTCAGTGCGCAGACGATGTTCTGATGGGAGATTTCGAACAATCTAAAGTCACGGACTGTAGGCCGTCGAGTAGAGAGTTGTCATCGGCCAATAATCGCAACGAATGAAATTCCATTCTCGTCCGCAAAACAAAAAATGCGAAAAACGCTCTTGATATCGTTGAGCGTCACTGAATTGAGATGTTTGCGTAAGCATTGCAGGAACTTCTTGTCTTGGAAGCACCCACATCGTGCTCTTCATCTTGCCTAAAAACAACTATATGAACTGATTTCTTTACTCCGGATGGCTCATGAAGCGGCGGTCAACCAAGACGAAATAGTAGAAATACCCCGGAACTTTCAGCTTAAAATCTTGCCCATGCCCATGAATGGAGCCAAAAAACCAAACGCAATTCTCTCGTCTGTCGAACGGAATAGATTTGCCGCCTTGAAAGTATGCACCAATCTAGTACCGCCGGTCATTCACCAAATACGGTACTGTGCTGACATTGAACGTACCCACCAACCAGACCACAAAGACACAGCTGTCAATGGCTCAAATGGCTGAATCGAAGTGATCTCTCAACTTGTATTCGTCATTCGCAGTTAATTTTGGTTCAAGTGATATTGCTTGCAAGAAGAAGGAGATTGTGGATTGAATTTGTTTTTGATTTTTTGCAATTGATTGAAATATTTTGTTTGTGAATAATGACGGATCTATTGGCTATCCCTCTGAAAAAACCATCCGAAGTGGATGTGGTCAAACCACTGAAGAATCTTATCCAAAGCACATACAACTCAACCAATTCTGATAATGCGCCCGACCATTCGGAGGCAATAAACGAATTCAGCAAGTTGCGGAACACTGCCATTTGGAAAGCATTCGAGAAATACGAATCTTCCCTGGAAATTATCAATGGGTGAGTGATAACCGCCAGCGCGTTCCAGATACCGTTCGTAAATATATGCAAACGCCGCTGTTTGGCATTGACAAACAACGCAAAGGTTACGACATCATTGTTTCGGCCAATTGTGACTCATTCCAATACACTGCGGATCAACTATAATGCGTCATCTCAGAAAGCACACAAATGACCGACGTTTGATTGGACTTAATTTAATTTTCTTCCTTTTGGACTTGTTCTTGTCCGAAATTGAATTTTCCATTCCGATTGTTCCAATTGTGTTTCCGTCGATTGTCGAGGAGTGGGTGACGCGAGTCATATCGAACAGAGCTAGTGACTTTTCGGGAACTACGCCTATTGAGGTACTCGTCAGAGCAATTGGAGCGCATTAAAATTCGAATTCATTCGCAAATAGCGATTAAACAGCGGCTTTTTGTTATTGACTCAATTTTCAATTTCAATCTGAATTTCCGCCAAACCCAACATTCATCCATTGCTGCTCTTTCAGTTACTACGATCAGCTGTGCGCGTTGGAGGCCAAAATTCCCGTTCACGAACTGCAAATTCCATTCAAGTGGAAGGATGCCTTCGACAAAGGATCGATTTTCGGTGGTCGAATCAGCTTGAGTATGTATCGACGGCCCATCAAACTCGAGTGCATCGTCTGAAAGAGAGTTTTCGTGCAATTATTTCAGCCTTGTCCTCATTGGCCTACGAGAAAGAATGCGTTCTCTTCAACATAGCTGCGTTGCAAAGTGGTGTGGCGTCTTCGCAAAACTTCGAGAGCGATGATGGTCTCAAATTGGCTCTTCGATTGTTCCAGCAAAGTGCTGGCATTTTCGCCCATTTGAAGGGTGTTACACCGTTTGCAATTCCCCAAGAACCGACGCCCGACCTCAATCCAGAGACACTGCAGGTGTTGTCCAACTTAATGCTGGCTCAAGCTCAAGAAATCTTCATCGTGAAAGCAATCAAGGATGCCATGAAGGATGCCATCATTGCAAAATTGGCTTGTCAATGTGAGGAGTTGTACGCTGAAACACTGCGTGGAATGCAGAAGGAGTCGTTGCGGTCGTTGTGGGACAAGGATTGGATTTCAACGGTAGCTATTCGCATGAGCTTTGAGGCTTGGAATTCGAGATTGCAGTTCGTGAAACAGAAATCGTTTTCTTCTTACAGGTTGCTGGTAAGCAAGCAGGCTTCCACGCCTTGACTCAATTGTATCAAAGTTTGGTGTGCCGTAGCAACAAAGCGGTGGGAGAGGAAATCGCTCGTCTCCAGAATGCCGTCGAGCTATTCAAAGCAGCTCAGTCGAGATCTGGCAAGCCCAACATGTTTGAAGACTACGCCAGCAAGGCCCAGAGAAATTTGACCGAATCTAAGAAAGACAACGATTTCATTTACAATGAGATCATTCCTGATGTCAAAGTTCTTGAATCTCCTGGCAAAGCTCAATTGGCCAAGGCATTACCGTTATCGACGCCACTTGGTCAAAATCCGAAAGATTTGTTCTCTGCTTTGGTGCCAGTCGCACTGCATCAAGCACTCACGGCGTCTGAGGCGCGAAAGAATGAGATTGTCAACGCTGAGATCATGAAGATCCGAGAGGCCACTCAAACATTGAATGGAGTCCTGGCCAGTTTGAATTTGCCGGCAGCGATCGAGATAACCAGCGGCAATGAGCTACCTCAATCAGTGCTCGACAAGGCCAAGGAAGTTCGTGAGAAGGGCGGCGTCGACAGTTTGAGGTCAGCAATCCAAGATTTACCGCAGTTGCTGACTAGAAACCAGGAAATTCTGGACGAAAGCGATCGCATCTTGAATGAAGAGGCCGAATCTGACGCACGTCTTCGCACACAGTTCAAAGAACGGTGGACACGAACACCATCTGAAAAGCTCACGGAGATGTTCCGATCGAACTCTTCCAAGTACCGAGAGATTATCCGGAATGCGGTCAACGCGGACAAAGTTGTGCGTGAGACCTTCGAGAAGCATGCCCGGGGCATGGAATTGTTGTCCAAGGAAGCTGGTGAGCTAGCGACCGCCTGTCCCAGTGGTGGTGGTAACATCTCAAACTGTGCTTCCGTTCGCAAGCTGCGAGAGCTCATGGAACAGGTGGAAACTATCAAAGCCGAACGGGATGTCGTGGAGTCCGAGCTCAAATCAGCCACTGTTGATATGAAGGATCAGTTTTTGTCTGCTCTGGCCCAAGACGGAGCAATCAATGAGCCAGCAATATCCGTTGGCCACATTGGCAAGGTACTCGCCCCACTTCGGGACCAGGTCAGGGACAATATCACTCGCCAGGAAACGCTGGTCAGTGACATTCAGTCGGCTCACCAGACCTTCGTGAATGAAACTGGTGCAGGTACCGGTTCACGTGACACATTCCTCAGTGAGCTCGCCAGCGCTTACGACAACTTTACAACGTTGAAAAACAACCTAACAGAAGGAACGAAATTCTACAACGATTTGACTCAGCTGTTGGTTGTTTTCCAAAATAAAATTTCCGACTTCTGCTTCGCTCGCAAGACCGAAAAAGATGAATTGATGAAAACGCTGACAGAGGAATCGAGCCGTATGGCTAATCCGCCCGCGGTACCAACCCCACCATCGGTCACACCGACTACTCCGGCAGCTCCCACTATGGGTTCCGGTAAGTTTTTTTTCGCTAGAAGCAGACCATCAATTAATCTGATTCAAATCCTACTTTCAGCTCCGTTGGCACCGATTCATGGCGTCCAGCCAGCTCCGTATCCGTCGCAAATCCAAGGCATGCCGATCCCGTACGGTGCTTCAGCAGGTGCTCCATATCCATCTTACGTTGCTCCAATGCCGCAGAGCTTCAATCCGTATGCCACATTGCCTTATCCGACCAGTGAGTACACACGCATTCATCATCAATTCGACACACTTGTACAATTCAATCCCTCCTGTAGCCGCGTACCACTACCAGAACTTCCCGCAAGGCCCACCGCCTTCGAACTACGGTACATATCCAGGAGCGTATGCACAACAGAACCAGCAACCTGGGTATCCTCATCCCCAGCAGGGATATCCACAACAACAACCCCCTCCAGGCTGGTGAAGTGGTCTTGATGAGAATTCGTTTCACAAAACATCTTGAATGTCGGGCATTATGCTTGTCGTTGGTATTACTATTGCATTCATTTGCCTGTTGAAAATCTGTTTATCTAATTATCTTAATTATTTCCTTTCAATTTATTATTTTCTACATTGTGAACAAATATTTTCTTTTAAATGCCCTGTGCACGTTTAAAACTAAATAAAAGCAACTTTATTAATGCGGGCTGTTGCCTTTAACTCGCAGGTCGTTTTCATTTCGGTTGGAGACTCAATCATTGGGTCCACATCCACGTTCAAAACATATTGCTTGAGACACTTTGGAATGTGCTCCGAGTGCCGTGTGGGCTGCAGGGCATGTGAGCGCTCCTCGTCGGAATGACCCGAAACGAAGGCAGCTTAAGCCGGCGCAAAATTCTGTGGTCATCCAGAGGGACGGACCAACGATAAATGAAAGCCTTTGCAATTCAAACGATTCGTTTTATTTCACAATCACAATGGCGATAGTTCGACGCTGGGCTCCACTCTTTGATCACCTGAACGTGGTGCATTCTCGGAGAAGCGTTCCATTATCCGAGGAATGACGAGATCATGTTTCATTGTGTGCGCTGAAAGTGAGGGTGTGGAAATTAGAACTCAGTGACCCCGTTGCGGTCAACTCAACACTTACTCGCTAGTCCAATGTAGCTGGTGAAACCAGTGTTACAGATCTCGCAAACGTATGGCTTCTCCCCAGTCTTGAATGGAAAAGAGGTTAGTCGATCCGTGCGGTCCGATCGAATGAGCCGGGACTTACGTGAATCCGCATATGAGCTCTTAGTGTCTTCTTGATGCGAAACTTTTTGTCGCAAAGGTCGCATTGGAATGGCTTGTCGCCGGTCTGAAATCGAAAATGCGTCAAATCTCCAGCGCAATTCAATGCGACCGACCTGGACTTACATGAATCCGCATATGGATATTGAGATCGCCGGATTGCGAGAAGCCTTTGTCGCAGACAGAGCACTTGAATGGCCGATGTTTCAAGTGGACGCCGTTGACGTGAACGCGCAAATGCTCAGCACGCTTGAATGAGTTGCCGCATTGCTGACAGACGTGCTTTCGGTCTTCGTTGTGGCTTTGCAGCATGTGCCACGAGAGGGACGACGGTAATTTGAAGCTGCGATCGCACTGCGGGCACACATACGGAAGTGCACGTGTGTCGTCCGACGTACTTGAGGCGTTTGCCTGGAGTCTGTCGCTGTGACCAGTTGCTTGAGCGTCTAGGATCGTCGACACCTTGGCAGACATGGCGACCAGGCTGTGAATGGCGTGCCGGTGATACCTCAATTGTTGCGCTTGCGTGAAGGCCTTCTCGCAGACATCGCAGTTGAAAGGTTTCTCGCCTGTGTGCGTGCGCAAGTGCACTACAAGCGATGATCTCTGCGAGAAATGTTTCCCGCAATGCTCGCACTGGTGCTTCCGGATGCCTTCGTGCATTCGCATGTGTTGCGTATATGAGCTGCGCTGAACAAAATCTTTTTGGCAAATGTCACAGACGTACGGACGGATATTGTCGTGGATGCGCAAATGCAACTTGAAATTGCACTCTTGCTTGAAGTCTTTGCCGCAGACGTTGCAAAGATATGGCCGGAGTCCGGTGTGGATCCGCTCATGGTTGGCCAAGTGATGCGCCTGCAGGAACCCCTTGTCGCAGAACTGGCATTTGTACTTCTTGTTTGGGTCGTGGCTCTTCAAATGGTATTGGAATTTGGACTCATTGTCGAATGTCCGCTGGCAGTGGGGGCACTCTCTTGCGGTAATCTTATGCATTTTCTTGTGCTTGTTCAAATAGTTCAACCCCTTGAAGCCCTGGCCGCATTCGTCACAGCGGACAAATCCGTTTTCGTTGTGGGTCTGCATGTGGTTGTTGCGGTTCGTGATGCTTTTGAAAAACTTCTTGCAAGTCGGACACATGTGCGGCCGATCGATGGGGTGCATGGCCTTCAGGTGATCTTTCAGCAAGTCGATCGTATCGAATTTTTCGCTGCAAAATCTGCACGACACCTTTTGGGCGTACGGGCATTTGCCTTCCTTTTCGTGCGTCTCGAGCGATTGCAGCTTCGAGAAATGTCTTCCGCAGAATTTACATTGCAGAACGTAAACGTATTTCTTTCTCGTTCTCGACCCGGCGACTGATGAAGTGGGTGCGGTTGTCTCCTCCGTTGACTCGATTGGCTCTTCAGCGGGAAGCGCTCTGGATTTCGTTTCGCTCTCAACTCCTTCTCCTAACGGCTCACTTTCGCCACAGTCCAATTTTTCCTTGGAATCTACCTCTCGTTTTCGTTTCATTTTATTCGGCTTTTCCTCCAATCTCTTGACGAAACGACTGCTGCGATCAATGGCATGTGAGGTCTCCAAGTGGCTCTGCAACGATTCGATCGTTGTGAATTTCTCTCGGCAGAATCGGCACATCACCTTCTGAGCGTATGTGCATTTGCCTGCCTTCTCGTGCGCGTTGAGTGAGCTCAGTCTTGAGAAATGTCTCCCACAGTATTTGCAATGCAGAACGTAAATGTATTTGTTCCTCGTTCGCGACGTATCTTTCATCAAGTTGGCGGGCTGATCTATTGGACGAGCCTTGTTTTCGAACGCATCTGCTTGTTCGGATGAATCGCTTTCAGTAGAGCACACATTGTCGTCGAAGCCCTTGCACTCATCCTGCTGATCCCCCACTTCCTCCTTTGGTATCTCAGCAGCCAAATCGTCTTCATGGAAATCGTCATTCTGAAAGAAGACCTCAATCGTTCATTTGAGTACTCGAGAATCGACCGGGATCTCACCAAAACTTCAATGTTCAGGAATTCAAACTCAGAGAATGCTGTTGAAGTTTCATCCGATTTGAAGAGAGGGATTTCTCTGCTGAGGCTTCTCTCCAGCATGCGTTGGGACCTCTCGCAGTCCTCCCGAAACGCCCGGCTACTGCACAAAAAGGCCATACAATCGTTGCATATGATCTGCGGGAGTAGTTCGTTCGGTGGAATCTGAGCAATACAGAAGTTAATCAAGAGAATTTCCCTCGCACTGAATCAAAGGCAGTCACTCACTTTGAACTTCAAGAACTCGTCCAACATCTCGGCCGGAGTTCGATTCTCGCTCAACGAATTCGCTTCGAAGATTTTGAAAATCTCTCCGTCGGATGCATCCCGAAGGCACGTTCGACACGTTTGGCTCACATCGAACTCTAACGTTTCGTCGATTTCGGTCATTTTCGAAAATCTCGAACGCTTCCATTCAATTAGAATACATTTTCTTCTTTTTTTCAAATTTCTGAATTACAGCTGAAAACGAAACAAAATCAAACAGAATAAACCCACGAAGACACTGCACGATTGATTGAACAACAAACGAATTCACGAAATGTCAAAATGAGCGACTACAACAACCATCAAAACAAAAAACGCATCAAATGAGAAAGAAAGAGAGAGAGAGAGAGAGAGAGAGAGAGAGCGATAGAACGTGATGGTTTCGAACCCGACTAAAAGTGCATTCGCTAAATCAATGACAAATGGGATATACATCGTTTACGCTTGGGGAATGGAACTGAATGCGCAACTTCGTGTGGATTGATGAGAATCTGTCGTTCTGGCCGGTGAATGTTGAGGCTCATTCGGGGATTGAGCCCAACCTCACAAAGAAATTGTTTTCTTCCCAAAGCAAAACGCGGCAAGTGTAAGAAGATTTCTCGACTTTTCATCCACTTTTGATGGCGAATTCGATCTTCCGCTTGAGAGCCACACATGCGTCGCTTGGGCGGACACAACGGACGAGTTCGTACATTTCGATTCGATTCGATTCAATGGAATATAACGCCAGCATATAGAATCGAGCGCCTACACTTATCTCAGTGATGATGCCCACTTGATTCACGCCAAAAACTGAAAAAATGAAAATGAAGAAAAAAGGAGAGCAAAAAAATCACATTCATAAGAAAATGACGTCTGTTCAGCGAAAGACAAAAGGAGATAAGAGAATTGAAACTGCGATTTCTATGTCAATCAGTCATTCCGAACTGAGAGCCGAACTCCATCGAGATGAATTTCATTATTCTGTTGTTGATTTTGATTCAACTTTGTTTGGGCAGCAGACATGAGCACGGCGTGAGTTACATGAAAGGTTCGATTGACCTATTTACTGTTTGCCGCTATTTGCTGGACATTTTGGTAATTGCTCTCGTTCCTCAAGGTGAGACGATTTTTGAGAAGGAGCTGTACGCTGTCAACACATCCGAGCCGACAAACTATACGATCGTTTTTCGATATGTCATGCCGAAACTGAGCCATGGCATGATTTCCTACGTCTCGCTGGACGCCAATTGTGTAAGTTCAATCGAAATTGAATCAAATTTCAATAAATAAGAGAAGCGGTCGGTTACCGTGCAGCAGCAAACATACGCAGACACCGCGTTTTCGCGTTTTGGGCGGGAGCCGTCGAAATAAACCTCAACTAGAGGGAGTGATTGCTCCGACTGGCCCCCAAGCAAATAATCGAAATTGAAATGAGAACAATGCGAAGAGTGACTGAAGCCCTGAATGGTCATTTCCGACTGGTCAAGCTCGTGAAAAGTGGACGACTCGAATTTTTCACAAGTGTCGAAGAGATTCCAATTTGTCCGATAAAAGGGGGTGAGCGTTGATTGCGTCAAACGATTATTGGCTATTTGAAGGTTTTTATTGAATTGTCAAGTATTCAACTTTTTCGAGTCATTTGATTATTCTTCAGGTGATTCGAATCATTTTTTTGTTGGTTCAGAAATGATTTAGTTCTTGTGACTTAGATCCAGCTGGTCGCTTTATTACTCATTTCTAAAAGTTGATCACCGTCCCCGAATTTGGATGACAGTTTTGAGGAGCTGGTTTAACGGTGGTCGGGTCTTTGAATGAACGAGCAACAGAAAAAGCACAAATCTGCCAATTCATCCATAACTGACCGTAGTGAATCCAGCATCCAGATCTTATAAAGCCAGGCAGTTGCCATTTTGTCTGACGAATAGAATCGAACGACTTTCGGGAGAATCGTTTTTCTTCAATTTAATTCTGGACTATTTCAAATTTATTTCGTTTACTTTCAATACACTTGTCGATTCGATTCGTGGCTCGTTGAAATGAAATGAATTCGTGTTGAAAGGAAGGATATAAAATGAAAAAAAAAAAAACGATTTTTACATATGTAGTTCTCCGCTTCGGGAACGCCAACGTCGCCAAAGACTCTCAGCAGACGCCTGATCTTCAATTGCCTCTGTGTACTGGCTTGGAGATTGCTCGGGTGACCACGCAGTACTTCGTGTAATATTTGCCAATTGACATCCACGTAATTTGCTCGACGAGCGCGTCGGCAACGAGGCCGTTCAATACGGCGGCTTGTAGATCAGGGTAGATCGATTTTGCACGCAAGACCGTCGCAATATTCGAACTATCTATCTATTGCGTCGTACGAGCGTGAGTGCGTGCACTTGTCATTTTTCGAAGGGTTGCCGTTATTTTCGCATGGGCATAGCATCAGCGGACATGACTCAGCGGAGGCGCGGAGCCACTGTTGTCCACAGCGAAATGAATGGTCGTTTGGTGACCTGCGGGTTTAGAGGAATTGATTGCTGTCGCCATTGATGATGAAAAGCGTGTTTGTTTGGCGACCGTGTATCGACTTGGAAAGTCATTTGCGTATCGGCTCGTACAACTGGCGAGAATCGGGTAAACACAGATCAAATTGGCTGCAATTCACTGCGATCTTTTATTGGATGAAGATACTTGATTCATACTGAGTAAGATTTTGCTTTGTTTTTTGTTTTTTTTTGTTTTCGTGAGTTGGAGTTAGAGTTAGGGTTATGTGGATTGGATACATTCGTTAATGCAAGAGTCCTGTTGGGCCGAGCATTCAATCAAACTAACATGCTATTGTCAACGAATCCGGCTGCTGTCGGGTGCCGCGTGTTGACGCCATTCACGAAAATACACCAGAATGTAGGTTGAAATGGGTTGAGGCTTGAAATATTAGACAAAATCATGAATGTGAGCATATTTGCATAGAAAATCAACGAAACACGGTCTTACCAAGCGACCACCCATCCAAGTATTAACCGCGCTAAATGTCGCCCTTTCTTGCGATTTTTCGATAATAATTTCCAAATCCCCCTTTTTTTAGTGAAAATTGCATTCGTTTTCATGAAATTTCTGATCAGAAAATTACTCGAAAAAATTAGACAAAAACACACCGAAGGGTCAATTTTGCTTGGTTTGGTTGACGCTGCGATGATCTGTCAAAATCATTTTGTTGAATACTTTTTAGAAAGCAAACGAATCGGTATTGAAACGCTATTATTGACGAATCCAATTCGCACGCAAATCGCCACTATTTGCACGACTTTTTTCCGGCGAAAAATCA